>VWZV01014643.1:927560-985060 GCA_013397155.1 Irena cyanogastra | reverse complement strand
AATTTGAATACAGTCTGTACCTATCACTGTCTTGTTGCATTCTTTGACTTAGGAAAATAATATAATATTGTTTCCATTCTTCACATTAAAAAATAACTTTAATATTGTCTAAGACGACATTCGTTGTGAAAACACGGTCAACCAAACGTTCCTGGAGAGAGACTAAGAGGGGGAAGAAATGCTAATTTGTTGATGTTGTTGACAGTGTACATGCATCTCTGTGGAGATACATATATGTGAAAAGAACAAAAATTGTTGTACATTTATAGATATGATTGTCATGGACCATCACTGATCTACTTCCAAACCAAATCCACTTCAAGTGACAAAGTAAAGATCGCACAAATTTTCTCTCCAAACATATCCAGCATTTTTAGGAAAATAAAGACAAACTAAGTGGATAACTTGCTTTAATTCTTTTGTAGAATGAAAGAGCATAGTATTTTCTAGTACTAATCCTAGAAATGTTCTGCCCTGTGTGCTACGCTACTTTTTAGAAGGAAACATTAAAGTATTGTTGCATATAAAAGGTAGTTAAAGTAGAAAAGGAACTATCCAGGTGAATGCTGCCATATTCATAAAACAGCTTTGAGACATATATGTGTGTGTAATGTACATACAGGCACAAAGGTGGACAGCGATGTATTCTGTAGTATGTGCTAGTTCAATAATTTTTTTGCAAAATCTTGGGTTTATTCAGCAAAATACCATGCTGATTTCTTCACTTGTACTAGGGCAATTTTAAATAAATTTGGTCCCAAATAATACAGTTACAAGGAGGAAGCAAGATGCTTTGTGGGGGTTTTTCATTTGTCATTATATCAAGAAATTGCTGAATTAAGCTGGATCACAGTCCCCTTTCGGTCAGTGATGACGTCATATGAAAAATTTTGATTGCAAAGATTATTGTAGGCAAATGAGAACACCTTTCAGAATGGAAACAACTAGACAATCTCAGCTCAGCTTTTATCACATGCAAACTAAAAAGGCAGTCAACTCAACGGTAGCATCTGATCTCTGCACGTCTCTTTGGAGTCAGTCAGTAACCAGTACTGTGAGCAGCTGTAGAAAGTGAATTTAATTTTGCTTGTGTGTGTGTATAAAGAAAATGTAAAGCTGATTTTTTTTCCAGTTCCTGAGCACAAGAAAAAGTTGGCATACATGTTGCCTGTAGTTACTGGGGCTAAAACAGTGTGTGAGGTTTTCTTCCTCCAAGCTGTAGTGAGAGATGAAGAGATCCCATATGGGCCACTAGTACAAAGAAAGCAGAGTAACAGAAAAAGAAAAAAAAATGCAGTGTGTAATGGTAACAGAGGGAAATCAGATTGAAAGAACAAAACATCAACATTGTTAGTCATGGGGAACAGACAGGAGGGAGGTATTGCCTGCTGACCATGTGTACCAGTGCCAGAGTTTAAAAAAAAGGCATCTGTGGTATGGCATGGTGTCTCTCTAGATCTGAAAGGCAGCAGCAGATTGTTTTTATAGAAAGAAAAGGTGTCAGCAGAAAGGAAGGAGCATACACACATGGAATCATTTGCTGTAAGAAGCCATTTGAAAAACAACTGAGGAGTTGAGTGGAAGAAACATCTGTGAAACATGCAGCAAGACCACCACTAGTGCTTCAGGGAGGAGGTGGGAACAGAAGGGGATACACAGGCAGGGTTGGACATAGCATCCTGTCAGAACGACAAGGAAATGTCGGTACTCTCAAGAAGATCCAACATCTTGTGAATCTGGGAGGAAAAATATTTTGTCCTCCTTGTGAGAAAGCCTGGGTGTACTTTTATACTTTTCAAGAAGAAGACAAATCTATGTTCATTGACCAAAGTAAATCAAAGAGTGCTATCTTTAAGAAGAAATTGAATTTTTCAGGGGATATGCTGGCAATTCTGCCTACCAGGATCAGGACTTTTTTGTTTCTTTCCCCGAGCTTGCTTCTTTTGTTAGTAGCCCTAAATGTGAAAGTCTTAAGAGAAAGCAAATTGCCACCAGTGAAAAACAATGGTTACTTAGTTTTGAGGTCAGTGAAAGCAGATACGATGTGTAACAGCAAGGAAGGAGAAATTCCTTACCTTTTAGATGTCTGGCCTTCATTTTGCAGTCCAGACTTTTTCTGGTTGACAGTACAAAGTCTTCATGATATCAACACCATATCTGAAGTCAGTTCAGCTATTCCTCATGAAGACACCACTCTAGATGCAAAATAACCTGCATGTAACACAAATGAAAAAGAAAACATTGATCAGAGGAAATTTTATTTCTCTGCGTTTGAAGCCTTCTTTACACAAAGCCTTTAATGACTTTTCAGCATTGCTGAGGGAATGGTGTGGGAAAGGATATTTTTTAGCCAACTATTACGTAGAATTGTACGGAAAGCCCATGTGCTACCCAAAGGCCTCTCAAGGAGGTCACATAAAAGATGAGTCATAATGTAACTGATTTCTACCAGATCATCTTTCCATTTGCTCACTGCAGAAAAAACAAACTATGGAATGTGAAAGCACTTTGAAGTGACTGATGATCTCGCTGTTTATTAACCACACTGAAGGCGACCTTAGTAAAAAGTAAATGAAGGCAAATGAGTAATAGACACTCGATGGCTCATTCCAATCACTGTAAAGACAAGGCAAGCCTTTTATTCTTCACAAAGAGATATGTTCTTATTCTGTCTCAACAGGTTAATGAGAGCTCTCAAGGTAGAATAATATTGAGAAAAAGACAGACTATATATCTTAATTGCCTACAAAATGTATACACATTTTAATTTAGGATTTTTTTCAAAAGAATAAACCTTTAGCAATCACAGAATATTCTGAGTCAGAAGGGACCCATAAGGATCACTGAGTCCATCTGCTAGCCCTGCACGGCACCAACCCCAAGAGTCACAAAATGTGCCTGAGAGTATGTATAATAAAAAATACTGCCATTTATTTTCTTGTTCCACAGGTTAATAAGTTTATTCATTAACTAATTTTTAAGTTAATTCATGGGAAACCTCACTTTTCCTAATGAAATAGAAAATTTAAATAATGGTCTCAACATAAGGGGGGAAAAAAGCTCCAGAGGAAAAGACAGATTGTTCAGAAAGAAGCAGTGTCTGTCTGTTATAAGTGCCAGGTAATTTTTCTGCCATCAGTGGCTAGAAAAGATTATTTTTAATAAATTACAATGAATTTGCTAGTTTAAGAATTTTTGATTGAAGAATTTGACTGAAAAAAATCTTTCCTTAGCATAACCTTTCTAAAATCACTTTTTAAATTATTTTTGTATCATTAAACAGTTCTTCAAAAATCTGACTTTGTCTAAAAAAAAAATCAAAGCTAACAAAAAACAGAATGCAAAGAACGCTGCAATTTCCTGTTATTACAATGTTTTTTTCTTATTTTTTACTTACTGTTAGCCAATGTAGCACTAGCTATACTTCCTTTCATTGTTTTTATTGTATAGACCATACATTCCCTGCATCCTGCCATACCCCCAGCTCTGGAAACTGAAAACCTGCTGCCCTGGTGCTCAGCGAGCAAGTCCAGTTCACAGTGGGTCCTGAGGTTCTTGGAGCATCAGACCATGGGTTGTGACTCGCTGAAATCCTGATTTAGGAGAGAGCTTTGTCATCTTGCACATCTAAACCTTAATCCACATGCCTGGCACTGCACACTGATCTTGACAGGAGCGGAGCCAGCTTGGCACTTGGCAGATTCAGAAGGACTGCCTCCTGGAGATGAGAAGGCTTGGCACAGTGAGAACACAGAGGTCAAACTACAATGTTTGCCAAGCGAAAAAGAACCTCTCATTTTCCAACTCTATTGCAGCTCCCTGGACAAGCATTTTTGGCCTTTTGCCTTGGTTTGAAGGCAAGGCTTGTTAGGATTTAGCCTGAGGGACCTGGTTTACTGTTGAAGGTCAAGCTAGATTTTGACTGTTGTGAAGCCCTGATATGGTAAGGTCGTAAGCTTTCTCGTTAGGGCTGATCTCTCAAGGCTCTGGGTAACTCCCAGGACATCATCAAGAATGGAAATTATTGTACACCTTGCTGAAGCCAGTTCCTGATGGTTTGTATGTTCCAATTTCGTGAAATACAGGCAATTTTGCCTGAGATTGCAGCAGAACAGAACATAGTAATTTCATTTCATGTAGGATTTCAGAATACAAACATTTGGAATTTTTCCCAGCAGTATACTTTGTCTTGACTACTGCTCATTATATGTATATTTAATCATCATGTATATTTTTAAACCAGAAGTACTTAGACTCTAAAAATGTTGAAACCAGATTTATTTTAAGGCATTTCATTCTCAATGAAACAGCAGATTCTCAAGAAACACAATCCCATTATCATTTTTCTAACAAATTTTCCTTGTCATGCATCAGTGGTTGTTTATTGTTTATTTTTGTTGGAGCTAACATCACTATTGCAAGGATGATTTTCTGCTCTGAACACTCTCTTGCCTTCTGGTTACTCAGTGACACAACCAGCACTGGACATATTCCCCAGCACCTGACACCATGCAAAAAAGGCTGCTGTTGCCTACCAAGTTTTGTGGGTCTGCACAGAGCTAAGGCTTCAGCAGCAGCACAGGAATCCTCTTTCACAGTTTGCTGGCTCACACAGCTGTGATTTGAGTGATATAACTTTATCCCCTCCTCAAGTCAGGCTGTCAGGGAGAGCACCATTTGAAACACCTCCGAATTCACAGGGCTCACCCTGTGCCAGAGCCTTCCTCCTTCCTTGTGGTGTCTTTTATGAACACAGAATTTCTCAGAAACAACCAGCTGTTTTGAACCAAAGTGTAACAAAAAAAAAACAACCTTGAGCAATCTCAGCATATGTTTTTATTCCTCACCTGTCTTGTTGCAGCAGACTGTGCACTAGAGTGAAAGTTTTACCTAGCATCACACTCACAATTCCTCCAGACCTCCAATATCACATTTTTCATCCTTACAGTACATATCAGCTGGTCAGTTTTTCATCATTGAGGTATTGTATTGGAATTAATAAAACAGTTGCTCTTGCAGAAGGATCATACAGGGTCCTTCTTTGCTCAAACGTTAGTGCGAACAGCCTTCTGATTGTGAAGGTAAAATTTCTTTTTTAATTAAATCAGACCAAATTGGCTTTTGAGCAGCAGTGAAGGCTTTTTGTCTCATTTCTCAAGTTTTGAAATATGTTTTCTAAAGTTTTGATTGAGAATAATCTTCACTTCTATATGGTTCTTTCTTTAACAGACTGAGCAGCAAGGAGCTTCTGTCACTACAAAGAAAACATTCTCAATCCCCTGCTCTACTGTCAAACCCACATTAAAAACAGAAAGAGTCAGCAATCTAAGGATGCTGCCTGAAAAGCTCCTAAACAAAGGTTTAGTTCCCAGAGTTTAACATGACAAATTGTATGCATAAAATCCCTCATAGATGTAATTATGTGATGTCAGAGCAGGATAATTTTTTCTCTAATATTTTTAAATAATATCCAGTACTGTCAATACTAATACTGAGTAAATTCACTTCTGTAAAAATTGAGTGAATTCAAATGAGTAAATTTACTTCTGTAAAAATTATACTTCTTAGAAATCATTGGGATTTTTATTGCCTTTGCATTCTCATTAAGAATCCTTGAGCTTTCAGAATTCAAACATTAAATTCTTTAACTTTACTAAATTTTAAATCTCCTTCAAAATTGCTTCATTCTAGCCCATTGTGTCTTTTATATTTGCTAATAGTATCAAACCTGAAAAAATACCATTCCCGTTGTTGCAAGAATGAAAAAACTTGCTAGAAATAGTCTACCCAAAATGTTGTTTTGACAAAATATAGTAATACCAAGGAAAGTACAGGAAAGACTAACATATTTCATTGCATCTTTGAGAAAATTTAATTTGTATAGAGAAAAGTAGCTACAATAGAAGCAAAATCAGGAAATGAAAGCATAGAAATAATGTCTAAACGAGCACATCTGGATAGGGCTTTGCTCTCCTTTTGTGGCATGATATGGAACACCATTTCAATACAGAAAAAGCAGTAAAGCAACCAAGGACCTCAGTTATTAAAAAGGGTTAGACAACTACTATCTGCCTATATCTTTTAAGGTAAATATTAAAAGCCAAAGAGGGGCCTCAGAAGGCTGTGAGGCTCATTGGAATCAATGGGAAAATGCACGTGCATCTGAAGGCAGGGCTTGGCCTGAGCAAGGGAACCTCACTGAGAGAAATTGTTCTGCAAAGGCATCAGAAAGGATCAAAGCTCCTGCACGCCACAGAAAGAGAGAGCAGAAAGGAAAACCAAGGATGGTCCAAGAACAAGAGGAATTGAGGTGGAATATCTTTGCACATACTGTCATTGCAAAAATAAATTATGGAGAAGGGGACAAATACAGTTAATATAATGTTTTGAAAAAGGAGAGAGCAACTTTCAGAGCAAAAAGTTAATTTCTGAATGTAGAGTTGCTAATGCAGAGGGTGGGGCAGAATGGGCAAGGCATCCCATCCTCTTTCTGCCAAAAACAAACAATCCCTCTTCTTGTATCATCAGCATTTAATCAGGTATTGAGCACAACTCAAAGCATTTTCTGTGTTTCCTCCAGATCAGGAAGGACATACTCCGTGAGAACTCAACATTTCGCTAAACCAACAGTGCACTGTGAAAGCCTCAAGCTCCCCAGATTGGATTTGAAGGCGAAGAGACCTTTAAAATGCTGCGGTGGCCGTTCGGCGAATCGCGGCGGCTGCGGGACCGAGACTCTAAGCTGACATCAAAGGGGGAAAAATCAGCTGAAATGACAGCAGCAGCTGCAGCATCCGCCTCTAAATTAGGCTGTGTTTCAAAGTCTGGACTCAACTGCTAAGCAGTATAAAGACCCAGGAGGAAGGCTGCCCAAGAAAAAGAGTTAGATTTCTAACCTAACACATCAAAGTAACACATGCTTAGAAGAGCAATAAATGCATATGGCACACATTCACATGCTGCCTAATTGCAGTGGGCTCATGAAGCCAAGACAAACCTTCAGCTGATTCCTACTTTTAGAGAGGATTTGAGTCCTTTTTGAATGCAGAAAGCTGACACAAATTGGTAGCAGATTAGAGTCTGGCATTGTGATAATGCATCCCATAATTTCAAAAGATGGCCATTTTTCATATCATAAGACACCTTCAAAATACTGAGCTCCTTATTAGATAATTTATACATATACCAGATTACAGAATATTTGCAATGTAATAAATTAAGAAAACCTTTCTGTCAAAATTCAGAAATAGATTAGAAAACCACCAATTTCATTGTTAATTTACTTGCACATAAATTTAATAACACAAGTGGGAAGAGTGAGAAATACATTATTAGATGATATACCTTGCTGAATGCTTTAGTACTGAAAATCTGTGATTTGGGAAAATTATCCATATTTTGGTATGCATTTTTATTTTAGTTTAGTCTGTAAATATAAGGAAAATATTTGCAATGTTATTGATGATGTACAGATTTATAAGAAAGGAGCAGAAAATAAGACTGAATGTATGGATTCTTTCTTATATACACCAAGCATGCTAACTACAAAAAACTGCATATTTTTGTAGTTGCAGCGATATGATTTGAGCTCTTTTTGCATTTCCTGCAAGCTAGCAGAGGAAACTCAGTCATTCACATGATATGTTTATTAAAGTTCCTATGCTATTGCAGCACAATCGTGGATTTTGTGAACAAATGCAAACTTAAATCCTCCTCACTTGTCTTTAAGGAACTGTGAAAAAGTATTTAATATAAACACAAATAACAAAAAACATAAAACCATGAAATATACCTAATTCTCTACAAACCTCTGAATCTTGCTTTTATTGCTTGAAAATAATGTGATTTTCTAAAGGGTTAAAGTTGCAAGCAAGAGCAACCATCTACATTGCACTCTTTTAACTTGTTCATTAAGAAAAACAAACCCACCAGAAATTATTTGATAACCCTGACACAGTGTCTTTTATGCTTGTAGACTCCCACCAGTTTAGATGAATCTGTTTGAGGACATCCACATCAAATACAGTAGTATAGCAGTTATCAAACCAATCAGAGATGACAAAAAAAAAGAAAACACCCCTACACATGCAGTGCTCAAGAGAAAGAATCACAAATGTCTAGAAATATCTTGTACTTACAGGACGTGTTACCTCGTTTAAGACTCAAGTGATAAAATATGTCTGTTCAAATTATTCGTATTGAAATAAAAATTACTCAGAAGCCAACACTCACACACCCCGAGAAGTAAAAAGAAAATCATGCAAATTAAGGCCAGGTTCTTACTTTAACTTTTCCAGATTTCATCATTTCTGCAGTTGAAGTAATATTATGTGAAGTCATGCTGTAAAAGGAGGTAAAATGAACTGTGTGCAGCTTCTGGATGCCCTGCAGAAGAGCCTGGAGAGGTGCAGCAGGCACCACAGGTTTGGTGCACAGGGAATCTGAAAGCACAGAAATCAACACAGCCCCTCTTAAATTAACTGACTTGAGTGCATTCACCTGTTTCAGCAACTACACCCAACTCAGAAACAATGTGGTTTGCTACTGCTTAGATGACTTTTTAGTCTTTGTTTTGGTCCACTTTGATAATACTTGCTGAATGCTACTGTTTAGTGAGCATTTAGGAGGATGGATGTTAAAAACCCAGCACCTATGGCTCACAGAAAGGATTGGAAACATGCAGTGCAGATATGTTGAACACTCAGAGAATAACACAAGAGCAAATAGTTACGTAGTTGTCTCAATAGACAACTTGCCTGGTATGGAAATTACAAAGGGAAAAGTTTTTATCCTGTGCAAAATGGAAGACCATAAAAGGCCAAACACAGCAAAAACCCTTTTACAAGTAAAACACAAAAATACTGGTTCTGTAGTATGTACTGGTAAGATGAAACATTTCTGAAGTTATACCATAATGCTAAATGCATTGTTTGTGTCAGGCTTTTCTGACACAGGATATTGATATTTTGAATGGGAAGATTTTTAATGTAGTTCAGTAGAGTTGTAAAAATGACAGTGTTTCTCAGAGAACCTGCTCATTTTCCAGCAGCCTGAAGGGTATCCAAACATAATTGGCATAAATGTCTGAGGATAGCCTCAGTTCTATGCTATTTGTATTTTATTCTAGACTATTTCTAATTTAAATTCTGGAAAGAGAGAAACTGAAAAAGTAACACCATTGTTTTCCAATTTTCTAACAAAAGTTCACCTTGCCTTCCCAATCTGCTTCAGGGATTATCTGGAAATCTCAGAGTTTGGAAAGAGATTCTCTGCAGCCCTAGCAGTTTCCCTCTACTTCCACCTATATTATTAACTTTCCCATACCAACCCCAAATGAGCTTAAATATAGACTCCTCTACATCTAATGAGCCATAATTAGCTCATCAGCTCCTGACAAGGCTAAATAGACTTGTTAGGGAATGACAAGTCTAGTCTATCTCACACTGCAATGGGTGTCATCCCTCCCACTCAACCCTCCAAGGCAGGAAACAAATCTCATAATAGCTCTTTGCAGGGCTTCCAGTCTCCTCCAGGACCCCAAAAGAGGGAGCCTTTTCAAGTTTGCAGATTTACACAAAAATGACCTGGAGAAGAAGGAGACTGTAGAATTTATTGGTATGATGGGTTATCCTTTCTCTTTCTGCCCATCCAGGTAAAGGGACTGTGATGTTGAAGGGAACAATCTTTGGCTTGTTTCTTTAGACTGACTGCACAGTTGCCAATCTTTGGCTTGTTTCTTTAGACTGACTGCACAGTTGCCAGAGCCAAAATTAGCTCCTCAGCTCCTGATGAACCATGCTGATGTTACTTATTTAAAATGTTAATAACTCTTAAAATAATAGGACTCAGATCTAATCTTTATTTCTTTGCACTTCAGCTCAACTAGAAGAATCCAGAGAGCAAAAATGTATTCCATTTATTCCAGGTTATTTATATATTTATTTAGGGAAAGTGAAAATGGCATGGAGTGCATTGAAGCTGCTGAAAAATGTCTTTCCTGAACCATAATGACTCAAACAAAGGATCCTACCACTTTTGGAAAGTGATGGTTTTTCCAGGACAAAAAGCAAAGTTTGGAAACTGCGCCAATATTTGCAAGTTTTGAGAAATGGGCAGACCCATCATTTAAAAATAGCACATGTATTGCTGTTATGTTAAATTTATTTGTATACATAAGTCTTAATAGTGATCCATCAGCTTCAGACTCTATGCAATTTAGGTGCTTGTCTGTAAATTCTCTTTCAGGATCTGGCTTCTAAAGAAAGACACTTCCTCAAAGAGCATTGCTTGGCTGGCCAGAACCCCTCCTGAAGTACTGCAACACATGTTCATTCCCTCCTGTGCTCCTCAGCAACAGGGATATACTAGGTAAGGTTGTCCTCCCTGCCCCAGGAAGAGGGAGAAAAAGAAAAAGAAAAAGAAAAAGAAAAAGAAAAAAGAAAAAGAAAAAGATGGCAGATTCTTTTAGAGAAATCTCACATTGCAAATTCTTCAAGAATGAGTGCTTGTTTGACAAAAAGCAAAGGCCACATCATCAGTAGGTTACTACAACATCTGGGATTTTCAGAAGCCACTTGAGGATCTGGGAGGCTGGGACTCTGGAAGTCTGTGTTAAATTTGCAGTTTAAACACTATTGGTCTACTGACTTCAGTGGAGCAATGCAATTTTCAGCAGCTGAGTCAATGCTGAGTGCCACAGAAGGCCTGTAGAGAAATTTAAATTCCTGCTCTGATAATAAGATGGATCTGAAATCATGAAACTGCAATAAAATTAATATGATTCTCGTTTTCTGTTTTAGCAGTTATTACATCTCAGTTTCTGAAAAATATCTATCTTTTGTTTCCAAACCATGTTTGTGCAGTAGGATTCTGCCCTAGGAGAATCTTATCACCAAGTTATAAATCTCTGAACCCAGAGAATTTCAACAGAAATATTTATTCATTCCTTACTAGTTTGGGTTTAACAGTAACCCTGTAATTAAATTGTGTTTTTTTCACTTTTCCCTTGCTGTTTGAGAGAGAATGTGTTCAGCTGTTAGGTATACAATGAGAACTAAGTGAATGCTAATCTATTCTAACCTCAGTGGATTTGAAGGAGAAAATAGACTTTGATTTTTGTAATTGTTTTCTAAAATAAGACTTTTAGGGGGAAAAAACACCTCAGAACAGTACCTTCACATCTTTATCTGAAATTTCAAATAAAAATTCTGTTTTCATTACTGTAACACAGAATAGCAAATGTTCCTGTCAGACTTTAATTGAATCACCTGATGCATGTCAAAATATTTTTTTTAATGAAGTCTTCATTTATAAAGTCAAAGTTAATGAGAGAATATGCCTCACAAATGTGCCTACAAGTTGGCTATATGACGTTCTCTGCTACTGTCATCCTACACTAGGCTATCTAAATTCCCACAAAGTTGAAGGTGCTCCCTTGAGACTCCAGATAAGGTTGGCTTGCTCAAGTACTGCTTCCTTGGGTTTCTTTGGGTTTGGTTGTTTTGGGGTTTTTTGGTTGTTGTTGTTTTTTGGTTTTTGAGGTGTTTTTTGTTTTCTTTTTGATTGAACATGAGCTAGGCAATGGCTCAGGCATGAAGAGGAAGGGACAATTACTGGGACATGACCCTGGTCACAGGGACACAAGCACCAAAGAAAATGGTGGAAATGAGTGGGAGTGCCTTCAGCTAAATTTGGAAAGCCACATTTGACGTGGCATGATTGAAGATATCTTGTCCCTGATCACGAGTTGCCTGGGAGAGCAAGGCAGTCCAAGACAACTTTTTGGAAAAACAATGGCGCCAGAGAGATGTGGACAGGCTGGGGTTGTGTGTGAAATGCACGGACACTCAGGTTTCCTGTTCCATTTGTTCAGACTTGCACACAGACACCACTTCAACCAAATAATCAATATTGACCAAAATGACCTGTTAGTTAGGAAGTAGTGTGATGGTCACTGGGCCCCCTGACATACCCTGGCCATCAGAAAAATTTGTCGAATTGATATTTTTAATCCCCTCTCACCCCATGACAGATCCAGGAACACACATTTCTGTTCTCACTACAAAACCCTATTTTAGAGCTGCCAGGACAAGAGGATTGCTGTATAATTCCTGTGCGTCCTTAATGCCAAACATGGTTCATTTAAAGGGTTCAGACAGACAGAATTTAAAATGGCTTAACATGAAAAGTGACATGGCTCTAGTGAAATGTTTTGTTTTGCCCTGCTCCTTGCAAGTGGAATAATAAATTACTGCTTTAAACTCTTACCTCCTTATTTTAAAAGTCAGAAAATGTGACAGTGAAAGTAAGAAGTATCTGATAAAGTGGTGTGGCATCTATAGAGGAAAAGCTACATAATATGCAACTTGCCTATTCAACATAATACGCTCTGGAAAACTTGTTAAAACTGGTACACTGAGATCAGAAAAATGCTATGAATAATCAGAATCAGTAAGTGAACAAAAGCACAACTCTTCTGGGAATATTGGAGAAGACAGACAACATTGACCTTTGCCCTAGTAGAAAATTAACCATTTTTTCTTGAGCAAAGTACAAGCAAAGAACATCTTGTCCTAATACAGAAAAGCAGGAAAGAGTGCATGAACCTTCTCTGCAAAAGGCAGAGAAAACATGAGGGGCAGAAAAACACAGTCTTAACAGGGGCCTCAGAAGCTTAGGCTCACACACAGAATTTTTTAGATACCCTAAGAGTGAAAGATTCCAGGTAAGATCTTTTCCCCACTAAAGTCAAGGACAAAACACCTGATTTTGTCCTCAAGATCTTGATGTTCTTCAAACAGAGGTGGTAACAACAGAAAAATCACTATGATCAAATTTATTTGCATAACCCATGTATTTGCAACCTATGGGTGGTTTTTTGTATATTGAAGATGCTTCGGGAGGTAGATAATGAGCCACAACCTTCATTTCACAGGCTATAGTGGTATCAACTAATAATAAGGTGTCTAGGAATGAAGATTTCTGTGGGCACCGAGTTAACATAACTGTTCCTCAGGATGTCCTATTTTTAAGATTGCCTTTCACATTTGCAAAGCTTAGCAGTACAATTTAAAGACACATAAAGATCTATTACGACACACAGGCTTTTCGCCCTTGCTTGTGAGTTCTTTCTTTATGCAACACTAACTCCATAAGAAAAACAGTACCTTGCTATATTGAGGGAAGTAAATTTTATGACTTCCTGAGCATAACTGAGATGTCTGGATCAATGCATAAATGAAACACTAAATTTAGTAAGTAGAGTCTTGCTCTCTAAATGTACAGTATTTATATTTCTCTACACTGTGTCTTGCACTCAGAGAAGTTAGTAGAAGCTTTTCTGGAGCGACAATGATGCAGAATAATAAATTCAGATCAAGGGCTTGATTAAAAAATCTGTAGAAATTAGTGTTTCTTTTCTCTCTCTCGTGATAACACAGAAGCCCAAGATATGGTCTTAATTATCTAGAAAAAAATAATAATAAAGCAATGGAAATAGGTAATAATAAGGTACTCAGCTTGTTAAAACTTTTGCGCATGTGATCATCTGGAGCAGAGTATCTCAGCTGCTCAGACCATAGTGTCACCTGGCTTTTCCATGATGGGATGTGCTCTGACAGACCTGGGGCCCTTTACTACAGCATTGGCTATGTGGTTACTCAGCAGTCTTCCCTTTTTTTTTTTACCTTTCCTCTCAATATCATTGCTTTACTGTTATTTCCTGATTTAAAACTAACAAATTAACAAAACCACTCAAATTCTGCTCTCAAAGGTTTCTTCTTCACCTCATATGTAACTGAGACTTGAGTACAAAGAACTTTAAAGCTTTCAGACCTAGTGTTTCCAACTACAGTGAAGGTATGGAAGCCATAGTGGGCTGTGGATCAAATCACGTCTAACATCTTCGGTGCAGAAGCAGGGCAATATAGAGACATCCAGGAAGCTGGGGGAAAACCCTTTGAACATTCCACATGATAGATATTGTTTTTCTTACTCTTAATTCGCTACATCCTGTCCCTTCTGTACATCCTAGGTATCCTTTCATCCTGCAGGTCTAGGTCTCCTGAGCACTCACCAAAGTGAAACAATCCTTGTGTTTTCCACGGACTGCAGCCCAGGCATGAAAAGGGCAGGCCAAGCCAGGCTTTGTCTGAGCCAGCAGGCACAAGCCAGAAAGAGAATTTCAGAGTGTGTTTTAGATGTGCACCAAGTGCCAATGTAGTCCTGGGGTGCGGGTGTAATTTTCCATGGGAATGGCCAGCAGCCCGGAGCCCGCTTGGGCTGGAAATCCGACAGTGCTGTGCCGCGCAGCGCCGTCAGAGGGCGAGCGAGAGCAGCTGTGGCCAGAAGGAATCGCAGCCTCGAGCAAATAAAGTAAAAATAAAATTTAAAAATAATAATAAAAAAAACCCCAACCTGGAATTAAAATAAAACAAGAAAAACATTTTTAGTGACCCTATTCTGTTGAGAAACCAGCTCTGGATGCCAGCTCTGCAAACCCACACTGCCTTCTTCCTTCTCGAATCTCCAGTCACTGCAGGGAATGTGTCTTGGCCACCAGCAAAAGCAAGATCAGACCCACTTTGGTCCAGCTGCAATATTTAACTTTTGGAATTTGTAAGCCATGTATAAAACAAGACAAAACCCCAAGGTTCAGTAATCTAACTGCTGTGCCAGGGACGCAGGCAAATCAGAGGGATTACAAATGCTCAGTGCAAGGGGAGCAGCTGATGTCTAAAAGGCTCAGTAAAATAATAAGAGATTCACACCAGGAAACAGTCACAACAACATGTGAAATGCATTTTAAAGGCATTTAATAGATTTCTATTAACCCCTTGGACTGTTGGGAAAGGCCTGTGGAAATAGAAAGATGTGTCAGAGCAGAACCATCAGCTGCAGAGAATGTTAGTTAAATAAAATTTCAGTTTTCTTCGAGACATGAAGGAAAAGAAATGGTCCATCACAGGAAAACCATCATTTTCCCCTATGCACCCCAAAGCAAAGCTAGTGATGTATGAGGAAAATATTTTTTGTACTTCACTCCTCTTAATATTGCCTTAACTTTCAGCTGAAAATAAGGAGGTAAATAAAAACTACAGAAATTTAGAAAAAGGTATTTAAAGATCATTTCTATTCCCTTCACTTGGGAAGGCACAATAGTTGTCACTGTCATCATCTCAAACTCCAAGAGATACTGCAACTCTTTTCCTATTATTGGAGTTAAATCTGTGCCCACGTTTTTTTAAACATGCCCTACTTTTCCTCCCTCCAAGCCACTTCTTTACAAAGGCTGACAATCTTTAATTGTTTCTATCTTTTAATCCCTATCAGGAAAATTAGAACTTCTCTGTTCACCTAGCACTTGCCAGAGAAGTTAGCCAGGATTTGTTCATGATGATGATTTTTGCTGTTTGTTGATGAAGCCCTTGGTTCAGAGTTTCTGCCAGGTGTTTGTTGGACCCCAGCAGACAGAACATAACAAATTGTGAGGTTCCTCATGAGGGATTTTCTAAAACACATTTGTCATTGTATATCATAATAGTCTTCTTCCTCTCCAAATACTCCCTCCCACTTTGAATCTCTCTTCAGTTCTTTGGACAGTGATTTCCACATGCAAACCATGTGCCAAAAATACACCTTTTGTGATGCTGAGGAACACTGAGGTTTCCTAAAATACTTAGTTTCCAAACTTAATTCTGATCTCTTGATTTATCCATTAAGCATGAGTGGTTTTTGTTCCCTCTAGATAAACTAAATATTTACCCTTTGAAACTTCCACATTTTTGGAATAAAAGGTGAATGTGTATCCTCAGATGATCAGACTGACTGCCACAGAATTATTTTATTTTGTAGAAATAGTGAGGTAGGAGCATCAGGATAACTATTCCCATGGCGTGGAAACAGACTCTGGATGTGAGATATGAGGATTAACATTAAGAATGTTTTCACTTTATAGGATATTATTTCCTTTTCATGTGACTTTTCTTTACCTTCAGTTTCATGTGATTAGAAGGCGTAATAAAAAATGAGGACATCTAAACCCGCCTCACATTATTTACTTCATGCAGTCAACATTCACAAGCATCAAAGCTTTTCTTTCAGTTCTGTATCAAAAACCACGAAGCTTTAAGGCTTGGCCAAAGAATCAGCACAAACCCAAAGCAGAGGCATCAGCTCATGAGACTGCTGACAGAATGGATTAAACAGACGTTTGAAAGTATTGCCAATGCTGTGGGAGAAAAAAGAAAAGGCCTCAGTTCTACACTTTCTTTTAAACTAAGAAGTCCAGCTTTTGTAAACTATTCACTTTGTTGATGCTCAACAAATACCTACTGATGAGATGACATCATCTGCTAATGAAAATAATTGCTGAAAGGCTTAACCCTAGTTTTGGGTAAAATATATGGGCTATTCAAGCTTTGATTAAAAAAATAAAAGAATAAGAATGGATTTTCGTGATCAAGGAAATGTTATAGTCCTTGTTTGAAAATGGGGGCTGACTGCTTTCACAAGTGGAATCGGATCCTGGAAGAATAATATCATTGTGGTATTCCACAGAATTTCAATACATGCTCACATTTGCTCCTTCTTTGCTCCTTCATTATTAGCTCTTTTAGTGCTGGGGATAGGTATCATGGTGGGTTTTATTTGTCAGCAATGATGCATTGTCCATACTGGGAGATTATGCTTTCCCTTTGGGCTGCTGCCTCCAGTTCTTCCTCCCCTACAGGCTGTTTGGCTTCTCTGTGCAAAACAGGAGTGGTGAGGAACAAAATGCTCTATAAATATTATTGGTCTGTCTTGGGAAAGAAGATTCTCTCCAGTCTACTCCATAGCAGGGTTGCAGCACAGCTGGGAGTCAGAGAGGAACTCTGGTTTGCTGCTTTTCCAGACACCTCATCAGCATTAGCGGTCCTGTCCAGAGATCCACAGGGGACAGAAAGAATCCTGAGGAAGAAGACAGAATTTTCATTTGTCTACTGTTGTATGTTATTGTTCTCCTGGAGCCAAGAGTAGGCAACGGACACATTCATGCAAAACACACATACATAAAACATATTCAGGAAAAACTAGCTTTAGAGTCAATGAAGAGAAAGCCCTTTAAGGTCTGACCTCCTCCAGAGAGCTGTGGCAGGCAGACAGGCAGTGCCAGAGCTGGATTGCCCACTGGGACAGCCCTGGCTTCAGACCTGAGACTTGAACATGTCAGGCACTTCTGTTACTTCCCTCAGTTCTCACCCATTTTACTGCAAATCCACCTTCCCCAGTGGCATTTACTGCTGTTCAGCCACGTCCATTACTAGGCCATTCCTGGTACACCTCAAAACTTGGAAAGAGGGAAGGGGAGTTTGGGAATTAAATTGTGCTTTCCTTCAAGACCTGAAATCCAAATCACTCAAGGTGTACAGGTCAGGTGTCTCCAGGGGCTGGGAGCAGCTGGGAATGCCCTGGGGAGGAGGGCAGCCCTCTCAGCCAGGGTGTGTCTCACAGGGAGCAGGGCAGGCTGGGGGGCACCAGCACAGCCCCAGCCCCATGCCCAGCAGCCCTGGCACTGGCTGTGGCAGCTGGAGGCTGGCCACACTGCCATGTCACTGGGGCCAGGATGGGTGGCCCTGGGGAGTCTAACTAGTGACATGAGCCCTGGGCTGGGCAGGGGAACACCCCACAGGGGCTGCACAGGACCAGAGCCACAGTGTCCCTAGAAATGGCCAGCGACAGCAGAGTTATTGCAAGCACAGTGCTGAGAATCCAGCCAGCAAAGCAGCTGCTGTGGAGGAGCCATCACACAGCTTCTGGGCCTCGCATTTCACAGCAGTTTAGAATTGAAGAGTGGAGATAGCATCTCTGCTTTTCCTGTGTACAAGTGGAAGTGAGACCAAAGCCAAGGGCACAAGCACTGGATTCGAGACTTCCATGGCAAGAGGGCTGCTGCCATCAAAGGTGCACTCACACAGCCCCTCTGAGAGCACAACAGGGGCACTGGAAAAGGAAACAAAAATGCTGTGCATGGGGAAGAAGAACAAGAGCACCATGTGATGTTTATAAACACAGATAATGCTGAACAAATAACAAACAACATTCAAAAGGGAGAACAGTAATAAAATGGTGGTGCTCACAGAAAGTCGAGCAATGGAATTTCAGCAAATTCTGCTTTATTGCTGAAAGATTGAACTGGGTGCTGAAGTGGGTGAGGATGCATTAATGGCTAAGATGGCTGTGCCCCATAACTCTGTCAGCTGTGAAGCTCACAAACCATGGGCCTGAACACCAGATAAAAAGAAATAACTTTTGCAGTTTTATTAACTTTTGGACACTGAACAATTAAACACCATACTTCCTTTGATACTGTGTCATACTTAAGATTATTCTTTGAAAATTCCTTTCAAATTAAATGAATTCCTTTCTTTTGATGCAACTAGAAAAGCATTGATATTGAACTAGAATAATACTGACATTCATTTTCTCAGAGTACAATGACTTGGCCAAGTCACAAGCTACATAAAGCTCTGAACTTACTACGTGCCTATTTTTAAGCAAAGTTTTAGAACTACATTATGTGGCATAATCTTTTGACATTTCCATCCAAAGAAACTATTAAAAATCGTTTGTCTTGCTGCACTGCTGGGCATATATTTTTCAGAAAGATTGGCTAGCACATGCCACTGTATTTGAGGAGTTTCACATGTGTTCTGTATCTTCTGAATACTAATATGCCATAAAAAAGCGTAATCTCCTGAAGTTTGGTAGTGCTGCTCATTACATCCAGACTTTCACCTTTATTAAGCCAATTCCTCTGAAAATGCTCCCTCTGAAATTCAAGAACAGTATATTTTTAGTGAATTCTATTTAGAAGACATAACTAATTTTCTTAGTTATGCTGTTTGTTCCTTTAGTTATGCCATTTGTTTCTTCATGAAGAAATAAAAAATTCCGACTCTTCTCTGTGAGTGGAACTTGGTCCTTGAGAATGAATCAGATTTACTTAAGCAATATGCAATTTGGAAAGTAAATGTATAACTTCAGCTCTCAGTATCAGTCATTCAAGTTTCATTCCTTCCATGGTGCTTTGTTATTTTATGGCAGATTATACCTTTAGTCCAGAAATGCTTGATGATAGACCATAATAATTATGCAACATCTTGTGAAATGCTTGTTTAACACTAGCATTGCTTTGAGAATGGTAGAATAAGTTGGTTTTAATTCTCTGTCCCTGATGGTGGACTGTAACTTTTTTTTTTAAGCTCCTCTATTGGATAGAAGGAGGGAATGTCACCAGCAAAGGAAACATCTTTTCTGCAGACACATTTAAATTACTGATCTATGGACTAAGTATAATTACATAATTTATATTTTTTTTCAAAATTCAGCTGCATACATACAGAGCTGATCCAGCACTATCAACATTCTCTAGCTACTCTTTCATTTTTCTGTGACTGTAGTGATTTCAAAGACATCCTGAAATGTCTGTAGGGCTGTAATTTGACTGAATATCAACTTCCTATGTCTCCTAATAATCCTTCTTCTCAGCTTAGATTTGTGAGTATTTTGTTCTTCATCTTTTAAGATCCCTCTGCAGGACACAGAGGAGTTTTTGAGCTTTTTCCTAGTCAAATATATGAAATATGCTGATTTAATATAATGATACACTAAAACACAGCCCTCACCAGAAACACCCAAGATGGTCCTGGCTGCCTTGAGGAACTGTCATACCAGCTCCCTCCATTCCTTTTCCTCTTGCACACTGCTGCTTCTGTATTCAACATCTATTTCCACTCTTTGATTAAATGTAAGCCAGCTCTTGCTCTGTGGATTTGCAGTAAGACTTCAAATACCTCAGCACTTAGGAGCCAGAAGTGTTCTTCAGGCAGAATAGCACACAAGTGTTAATTTAGCATGTTCTAGACTGGGCACACAATTCCTCCCGTTCATATACATCAGTTTTACATTGCTTTAATTCTGCCAACTTTAGCAGAATTTACCTTGATTTAAACTTCTGAATAAGTGAGGCACCAGGATAAATCAAGCAAAAAATAGCAATAATATTTTATTTTATATATATAGTAATGGTAAGTATAGTTCCTCACGTGCAGTTGCAGGGATGATTGTGGTATTCCCCATAAAAAAAGATCACACAAGACAGTGAGAGTGACTAATTTCAGTCAGCTGACAGCTAGTTAAGAGCCAGCAATAAGGACAGGGGGCTTTTCATCACAGGGGTTTAAAGTGCTAAAGCCTGCATTTGTATCTGCTTTTTACAGAGTAATGTATTTGTATCACTGTCAGCAATGCATCTCATATGTAGAAAACTCGTTGCATTTTATTTTCATCACTTTGATTGATTCATTTTTAAGTGTCTGTGTTTCTTTTTTCAAGGTTCAGGTGCATGGTGACACAATTTTGCCACAATTAGAACAGAGCCTACCAGGTGACAGGGAGGGAATGCAGATGAGTGAGGCCCTGCTGGTTGATTTAGATCTAGAATTCAAATCTCTGGGGAAAAAATTGGCATGCTTTGGGCTACATCCAGCCCTGGTAAAACAAGGGCAAATTCAGTGAAGGCTCTGGTGTTACAGCAGCCAACAAAGAGGTTACCTGAATAGTTCCAGCTACTTAAAATTTAGAATCTGACTTAAAAAGACAAGCTACAATTATGCCTGCCTGACTCTTCATTGAATATCTGGTTATATTATAGGTCTTACTCCTCAACTTCAAAGCCATCCATCAGATTAGCCTAAGCTACTATGGATGACCCCCCAAGAGATCTCCAGTCCACTGAGCTCTCTGGAGTCAAAGATAAAAACTGAAGTTAGGACTTTGGAAGACAGAGCTTTCCTGACCACTCACCCACAATGTGTCTCCATCCTCAAAGAGATGAACTCTTCTGGGAATCCCAGCTTCTTCAGATCAAAGTATAAAATCCAGCCCTTAACATGGTCTTCTCTGAGAATAAAAGATAAAAAATCCTGCTGTCGAGGAGGTGATGAGAGAGCTGTGGTGCTTTTTAATGTGTTTATTTTCCAGTCTGGAATGTGCTCACACAGTCCAATGTTGGAGCACAACAAAACCTCTCCAGCAGGCAGGGGGGTCACTGGTGGCAGGCTGTGTGCTGGGAAGAGACTAAACAGGGGAGAGGCACAGAGGGATGCAGGACTGGGGCTCGCTGCAGTTTAACCGTAACAAGTGACTTTGGTGGTCTCCATCTTGCACTGTGCTCAGGGTGGTCTGCATAAATCAGCAGGATCAGCTTTGACTAGGGGTGTTTTTCATTTATTGCCTCTCTCAGATTAAAAGGTAAATTTTCAGATTCAGAAGCTGTGATCTGATATTTTCTCTGCCATATATTTTAATTTGTATGGCCTATACAGAGGAAGCCATGGCTGTGTGTGAAATACAAAGACAAGTAATGGTTTTATTATGCTGCTTTTAAGCTCTGTTAGTCTAACACTACATGAGTTTGAGTATGGTCACACACTTACTATATAATTTGTCTGTACACATTCTTCCTCTTCTAAATGGCTTTGTTTTTGTGGTGCAGGTACAAAACAAGCATTTTCTTCAAGAACTTTTTAAGTTTGAGTATTTCTGCTAGTTGCATTAGTAAAAATTTTCTAAATTCCATATAAATCCCTTAAATTATATATCAAGAAAAGAGTATTTTTACCAATGACCACAGTCTATTGAAAACTACTCTTTAGTCACCTATCTCAGACTGCATTGCTATTACCTCACTGAGCCTCAGTTCTAACTCTTTTCTCTAAAATGGTAACTTTATAAGAATTTACCTCTCATGATAAGCAGTCATGAGTAGGTTTGAATTCCTACTTGACTGCTCATGGAAAAGCAGCACATCTGAGATAATCCAAGGGTCTGTTTGCACTATAGACTGCTGTACTGCAAAGGTACAGGCTCTACACTCATGTGAGATTAAATAGCCTCCAAACTTATTTAAACCAGTTTTAAAAGAACTCAGTCTCGAGTCAGCTGCTCTCATCTGATCTGTTCCAGCTTCTTTCTAACATATTCCTTATCAAATGGACACAAGCATAAGGTTAGATTTTTCATTCTGTTCTGTTCATCTGGGATTTTCGTTCTCTGTATTTGCTTACAGAGACCTGGTTTTAGTGAAGGCCTTGTACCTGCAAAATAGAAGCAGTTTAGCCTTGTGTCCCTGGTTGGTCCAGCTGAACATCCATGGAGTTTCTCAGGAGCACTCAGTTAAGCACATGCCTGCATGGGTGCAGTTTTCAGGCCTCCACTGCCCACTCATTTGCACCATACATTTGTGATTACATACGTTAATTGTTACACCTCCTCTAAGGTTTGAAGTGATTTAAAGGATTCCAGATATATAATTAAACTACACACTGGCCTAAATCACAGATTCAAGTAAGTCAGCAATAATAAAATAGGGACAATGTAATTGAGATGAGGCTGCTGATTTCAAGTACAGTATCTGGATTTTTACTGGTGTTGTAGAAATTAAAATCTGGCCTACAGTAGTATTGTTTCAATCCTGACAAACCTTTCCATAACTATTTTTCCTTCACACAGATAGGGCTGTAAATAAGTACTTACCCCATAAAATGAATATGGTACATGAAATACTTTGTCTTTGTATTCTTGCAATGTGTGTAGCCTCATACAAGTACAGACATGGATTAGACATTCCTCTTTGGTTAAGAGATATATCAGTGCATAAAGTCACAGTCTGGGTTCATTTAGCCTTTTCATTTGTAGTGCTCCATATTACATGAGTGCAGATCTATTTGAATCTGTTTAATATTCATGATCCTCTCACCAGTCTGAGTGAAAGAGATAAAGCTTTTGATAGCAATCTCAGCAACTTGATTAACAATGCACTAATCATCACTACCATTGACCTGATTCAGAAATGTTTTCAATTCATCCATCACTTTATAACCAAAGATGATTGCATTACCTTACTATTTTTTATTTAAATAAAACCACATGAGCTGTAAATATCTTGCCATTTTACTAAATGCACCTTGGTACCAAATTAATTTATTTTTAAAACTAAATACCAAAATGACCTATAATAACCAATTAGGGCAGGAGCATAGGGAAAACGTATCACAAGTGGTCTGCAATAAAATCAATTCACTTTGACTTCACATCAATAAATGTTAAATTGTGCCAAGGAATTAATTTTGCAATAAATTGTTATTGTTGTTATAAAATCTAACTAACACATATTACCAGGAGTAATTATCCATATATCAGAATGCATTGAATGTAGAGTGTGCACTATAATTACTCCCAAAATTGCTTATCATTCAAATGGTAATTTTAGGGATAATGTTTCTTTAACTATAACTTTATAAATTCCATTTGAAATTTATTTTTAGGGATTTTTTTCTTTACTTGGTACTGCAAAGAAAACAGAAAACCGACTGTTAAAAATGCAACAGATAATAAATATGGTACTGTAGCTTAATCAGTAAGTCATACTTAAATATATAATTGCCAAATTTTGCAACACTATTAGTAAAGTGAGATACCTCCTTGTGAGTGGAATTCCCTTCATGAGTGCCAACTGAAATCTCCAAGCCTTTTTGTGGCAATAGGTAGAATAAAGCACTGTAAAAATATTAGCATCCAAGTCTGTGTGAACACAAAACCTGTAGGGGTCATTAAATGTTTTTCTTAGATATTGAATTTTTCTCTTGTCCTAGTATTTGTGTTCAGGCTGAAGTCCACTGTCACAGGGGTTTGGTTCAGCATTTGGAAACTGTAGTATCACTGACCAAACAGAAAAAAGAAAAAAAAAACAAGAGTAAGACATTCAAGCCTGTGTACTATTTTACCATTTTTAGAACTGGGAGCATTGAAAGGCTAAGTCCAGAATGCAGATGCTACCCTGCTTTTAGTAATTCTTAAATTCTGTGATTAAATTGTATTGATCACTAGAAGTTTGAAATTATCATGACTGTTTTCAGCTTACCTGGAGCCCTCTAATGGCATTTATTGTTTTTCATTTTGGCCTGAAAAACATCTTATATCTGAAGTTCTGAACATCCCAAGTCATAGAAGAGCACACCTGGAACGATGTCAGTGTTTTGCATAACTGAGGTATTAGGCACAGAACCAATAATATCTAGGGACAATTCCTAACAGTATCCAGTTGCTTTTTGATGGATTAGTGTAAGTTAGTGGTGTTAGTTTAGTTTCATCATCATTATTTGAACTAAAAAAAATTTGGCAATGTTTGTATATAGGGCAGGGAGTTCGAATGATTTTATTCATCGAACTGGTCACTGGAGTTTAGGCATGGTGACAATTACAGAAGGAAGAGATTAAGGGAGCTCAGCTGGAGCTGCTGTGTGATGGAGCTCATTGTGTAACAGGAAACACAGTCTGTGCAACGGCTGCTGCTGTCTAAGAACAGTGGTTCAGTCCTTTACACATTCAAAATACACTATTGTGGTGATTAACTTTGGTGATGAATTTTGGGGCTTCTGCTTATGAAATAACACTATTCTGTTGAACATATGCTTTATGCTACCTTATTTTCGTAACCACATAGAGTAGATTAAATCAGAAAACACAAAGGCTTTCAAAGTATTTTACAAATAACTTTAAGACAAATGTGAAGTGGCATGAATAATGAGTTTTGTATTCTGTGGGTGCTACTGAATTTGCAGTTTCATCAGAAAATATTAGTGAGGATGATCAAATTCCTTGTTTTTCAAATGTTAATAACACACATCCTGAGGATGTGACAGAATTTTCTAACATTTTCTTTATTGCCCTAGGTTAACTGCTTATGTCTAAAAGCCCAGAGTGTTAGCAGGAATCCAATCATTTGCAAGAATTACCGTGATCGTGATATTGCACTTTTACTTTTAGAAGTGAACACATATTGTAATGATGAAATAGGTGATCTCTAAATTACTGTCTACATCTTGTAGTTGTAAGGAAACATTTCTGTAACAAGAAAGACATTTTAAATCTCCTGGAACAGCACTATGAAAATCTTCAGCACAATGGGGGACATGTGGCTTCTCATACTTCCCTTTGGATACCCAGTTTAGCCCCATCAAGGTAGGTTCCTGTCTAGGTCAGTCCTAGCTAGGTGATTGATGTAAGCCAGACTCCAAGAGCACACAGACAGAGTACATGAAATTGCTTTCCTATGATAGCTAAAGTTTGGTAATGCAATTTTTATTGTCCTGAATTTCTTTTTACTTTTCTTGATATTATTCCTTAAAGAAATCTCTCATAAATGCCCAGGGATTTTGTAAACCAGGAGCTGCTAAGTATTTTTGAAGATTCTGGCATAGCAAATTGTTAGGACTATTAAAGTGATATTTTGAGAATTAAATACAAAGAAAAAAAGTTTAAAAATTAAGAGGTCCAGAAGACATATATAGCCCTCAGAGCCACTTTATGAGAATTCACTAAATGCACCTTTCTCTTCAAGTGGGTGCTTCTCATTCAACAGTTCTGTAGGTTTCAAAAAGTTTCTATTCGTGGTACTCTTAAAACCATTCTGAAGTGAATAATTTTTATCCAATGCTTGATTATTTAATAGATAATCGAGACTTAATTTTGGTAAGGAAAAATATATGTCAGCTTAGCCATTTAATACAAAAATACATGGCCTAGAGAAATGTTATTTTAAAGCTGTTTGCCTCCTTAATTGCAACAGTCTGTATATCTATTTGTCTAGACTCCATCAAGGGCACTATTGTAGCTGGAGGCATTGGTTTGAAGAAGACTAAAGGGCTACATCATGTCAAAGCCTCAAGTAGGAATTATTGCCTTTCTTGCCACAGTTCACAGCTGTATTATGTCACCAAATCACATCACAGTGTAATCAAAGATGAATAAAATATTTTTTTTCTTTACCTTAAACGCTTTCCCTGTCAATTACAATCAAAGGACATGATTTCAGGTCTGTCAGTTTGCTGGGTTCTCTCCTACTGATGACTCCAAAACTGTAATCTGCTAAATATAAAATGAATCAGAGAAGTCTTAGAATGATTCTGCTATTAAGAAGAAGAATGTTTTTCTCCCACAGGGGACAGGAAAGTAATTGGTCTTTAAAGAAAGAAATCAAAGATGTTAAAAAATTACCTTTTTGGTCCTTTCCTCTCCACCTTTGGCTTTTTGGCTTTTTTTTTTTTTCCTGTGCTAAACCTTCAGTCATTCAGTTTTCTTCTCCTAAGAAGGCAGGCATAAGTATTCTAATCAAATCTGTCCAGCCTTGTGTGCCATTAGAGTAAACATTTAACTGGCGTCTTGTTTGCTCCATCACACCTTTTCCCCTCGGTGTTATTGTCAGCTGGGGCTCTGTAATGGGCAGGCTCTACGCCTGCTGCAACTCCAACTTCTAGGCACTTTAGTGGCTTGATTACATCATTAACCATAATCAAAAACATTTCCCCAGAATGATTTTAGCTTGGTAGTAAGGACTGCTTCCTTTGATCTCAGTAGCAACATTTTACGATAGGTTGCTCCTCATTTACACTACAAATACTGGCAAAAATGAAAGTGGTATCTTCCCTAGTAATACCAGATAAAATAACTGGTTCAGCAGTCATGCCAGCTGCTATCATTGATGAATAATGGCCTTTTTCTTGTAAGAGAAGTGTATAAACATGTATATATGTATGTGTGCGTGTATTACTCTGTATAGTGAAATTTTCTAATGTATATCCTTGTATTATACTTAACAACACATTTCTTTTCAGCATTTGAAATGTGGTTTAAACCATGCCGTTGGATTGCAGCTTTGCAAAATATTTTCAGTCATAGCAAAAAATTCATTACACCTGCATGGCTTCCAGAGTAGACCAGAATTCCATTTTAGTGCATAGAAGGCTTGTCAGAAACCTCATAGCAGATGTAGTTTCCAGCATTTCTAATGATGTGTCCTTATTATAAGACTAGGGCAATAGCTGCAATTCATATCGGTTACCTGCACTATCAAAACATCAATTGCACAACCACTCCAAAGCTGAAAAGACACATGGATCTGTACCTGCTACGGGGAGATAATCCCGGTGCTGTTCTACAGCACTCCCAGCAATACACCACACGTGCGTAATAAAAATCATGTTTGATCTGTAATGTCTCCAGGACCAAGCTGGAGCTGACCCATGTGGGTGGGACAGACAGAGGATGTTCAAAGACCTTTATACTGGCAGCCCTTGATCTCTCTTGTGCTCTTCCTGTCCTAGTTTACAGTCAAGCTTTTACACTGGATCTGAAGTTTACTGGGGGAAGATGGGAAGTGTTTTGTGGCCTGCAGCACGTGCCAAAGGGATAGAAAGGGAAGAATTGTTCTGTGGACCTCTCCAGGCTGTGCATCTTGCTTGACTTCTGGGGATTATGTTTGATGTCCCAGCTGTTCAGATGGGTGATGTCCCGCCTTATTCCCAGCCAGCTGATCCAGGTGCTGCAGGGTCACAGGACCCTCTCACCTTCCACTCTCAGAGCTCCACAGCCAGGAGCTAGGTGCCCCCAGCTACTCTGTGTCCCAAGTCTCACTTGCCAGCAGACTAGGTAGCTGAAGAGTTTCCCTGAAACCTTATTTCTTTATTACTCTATTCCCATTTCAAAGCAAAAGTGCTGCAATGTACAAATGTCTAACAGGCACTTATCTTCCATATGCTTGCTTGAGGAGCAGTAGAAAACAAAAAGGAAATTAGTGCCACCTTCTTGTTGGTTAAACCAAAGACTTTTTTTGTTGTTCTTCAGTTGCTGATAGTTTTTTTCCTCTAATAGAAGCATGAAAGACAGCAAAGTATAAAAAAATCTGCTGAAATTGTCATGCCATCAACAGTGATGGAGCAATAGGGTTTTCTGGTGATACATTTTCAATTTTCAGAGATGCCAATGGATAAAGGAAGGGTAGCAAAGAAGTGCCAGTGAATAATGGAAGGGTAACTACTGGGCCCTTCCTTGGCAGCTGTCCCACCAAGTTATGATGTATTCATGTGGATATTCCCAGAGTTTTCAGAAAAAGAAAAACAAATACAGTCTCTAGTGGCCAAGTTTAAAATAGTCACTGCCTTTAGTAGGATGATGCCCCATACAATCTACAAACAGGCAGACAGGGGAAGCAGACTGCCTGCATCTATCAACTTAGTAAATGCCTCCAGATTAGCAGAAATATTTTGAAACAGCCAATAATTATAAAAGAGTTGCTTGCCATTGCATAATTATTTTATAAACCACATAACATACAACTGTTACTTAGTCACAGAGGCCCTCTTCACACAGTACCATATGGCTAATGGCTTCTACAGCACATCACACCATACTGAGTACTCCTTCTCATCATACTGTATTGGCTACTGGCTCCGTTTGCTGCTAATGTCTGTGTTACCCTTTCACTGCATGTTTATTTTATGAAATTGTGGCATCTGTTTTTGGTGTTTATTCTAAAATGGCATTGTGATGTTCCCAGCCTTAGCCTGAAAAATCACCTCAGTATTAATTTCCCATGGTAGATTTAACAATATATTTTTGTTGTCTTTTTTGGGAGTCTCTAACAAACAAATCATAACCTTTTTTGTATTTTGATTTAAAGTAAGAATTTTTTTGTTTCTAGAGTTCTGTTCCTGAGTGATTTGCACTGGGTAATATTTGATCTTTTCATTCTGTTGATGACAAACAGCCTTTACTTACACTGACCAAGCTGCCAAATATGGAAACACAATCTTTTTAGTTCGGCTCCCAAAACCCTTCATAATCTTTACACAGCTAACATCTAATCTGGTATGAAAGCACTACTGCAGGACCTACACATCAGGGCCAGACACAAAGGGCATTTTTCAAAGTTTCATTGGTATCATAGCAGCTGGAATATAATTTTGAAACAATGCTGAGCCGCTTTGTAAACTTCCATAACAATACTTATGTGTGACTAGAATTGGAATGGCCCTAGAAATTTTAATTTTGCATCATCAACCAATGTGTCTGGTTCAGGAAGAATATTGATTCCATCCCAGTTGCCAACGACAACTAAAGACACAAACAACTTGCATTTGTGACCCAGGTCCAACAGAATTTATGTCTGACATTGTCCAAGCGAGTGCTGTGGAACTGAGTCCTTTGCAGTCACTCTCTCACAGAAAAACCTTGGAATCTCTTCCACAGCCACAAATATTCCTTGACAACAGAAGCAGTAGCAGTCTGTTGACCAAACAACTGGACCAAGGGTAGCTACAAGGCTGGCAAGGATGCAAATACTCTGTACTTGCCCCTCCAAGGCGGATCACATGGAAATGTGGTGGCGACCATCCGTGTACAGGCGTCGTGCTGCTGGCCCTTGGTGAACCTTCTCTGTGAGGCTGGGGAGTCTGGGCTTAGCGTCTGATCCTGGCCTTGTTAAAGCTGGTGGCTTGTCTCCCAGGTACTCTAGGAGGACCAGAATGAGCTCTTTGGAGAACAGCCCAGTTTTGTGTTCCTGGGTGTCATTTTCCCTCATTTCCTGTGAGCAGTGTCCCGTGGGCTGTGCCTGGGCAGTCCTGCATGGCCTGGGACTGAGCTCACCTCAGCTCCCAGCACTGGCTCTCCCACAAATGGCCTGTTCTCTCACCCTGCAGGGCAGCACTAAACCAAAACCAATCTACTCACTCCATCTGCTCACAGATAGCACACTTACAGGGAACTAGTAGACAAATTCAGGCTTTTGCTACACAGAAAAATTAATCATTTTTTTCAAGTGTTTTTGGAGCTGTCTCTGTTCATGATGTTCCTCAGGTGCTTACAGCAACTGATACCAAGAGAAAGAGAAGACCCAGGACACCAACTCCCTGCTGAATACTGCACGCAGCAACTGCAGAGTCTTAACTGCAGTTTTTCATTGCCCTGTTCTAGTTTAAAGTGTCTTGTGTTACCTTTTCCTTGTTTGGGGCTTTTCTCTAGATTTCCCATTGCCTTGGTGAAGCAAAGTCAGAGTGAAACAGTCATGCACAATGTGTGCAGCCTAAACCAGATGATTTCCATGTATCTGTCTATACATGGCACTGACTACACTTCCAATTCATGACTTGGAAAAAGGACAAAGAAGAAAGTGTTTGTTAAATGCCTGATGAACAGTTAGACAACTTTAGATCTGATTTCGTTCAACATTCTTGTATAACTAAGTGCAATTTATTACTGATTAACGTGACCTAGTGCTTGTTAAATGGGCATGACTGCAGTTTTGCCAACTGCACTGAAACAAACAAGTTCCCACAGTAACCTCAAACTAATGTTAGCATGACCTGAGCACTGCCAGCTGTGCATTTCTGCAAAACCCCAACATTTTACTGCATATTTAACAGGAAACACACACTTTCTGTTTTGCAGGAAATCATATACTTAAAAAGTTTTTTTTTCTATTTCTTGATTTCAACTTTTGCAAATCTTGGGAAATTAGTTAATGGAATAAAAGAAACCAATAAGAAAATAAAATATTAATTTTTTTCCCTAGATATTAGGCAAATAAGGGAAGAGTTGAATTCATAATATATTAGCCAGACAATCTTTCTGCATGTCTTTCATTAAATGAGGATTCATAAGGAGCCAATAGGTAAATTAAGCAATATACACAATAATCAAAAAAAGGACCATCAATGGGAAATAATAGAGCCTTACACTTTAATTGGACTATTAACTACACAGACAAATATCTTTACATCAGACGTTCTGGTCTGTAGAACCATAGACATGTGCTTTACTGTATTTCTTCTTGTCATACAGATTATGGAATTGTCCTGTGAAACAAAGTTTGACTCTACCTTGTGTTTTCCTTTGCATCTATGATATTTGAATTAAGGATTATTCAAAATTCATGCCTCATTTCCTTCCATACCTCCATCCTTAGACTGCTGTCAAGTATTATTTATTAACTCTATTATAGTACCACATTGAGGCCCTAATCAAGATTATGCCCCTACTGTGTTAAACTCTGCACATTATAAAATAAAAGATAATCCTTCTCCAAATTCTTGCATCAATGTAAGTGAAAGATGTCAGCATAACCTCTTTTGATGGTGTAAACCCTGAACTTTGTCAATGGATGATGGTGGCAGAGTCAAGATCAGCACAACTTCTCCACTCCTGCCCCCATTGCTCCCAATCAGCAAGGATGTAATAAGAATGATGGCAAAAACTGTGTGAGAGAACTTTTTTTTGCAATAGTTCATTTCATTTTTTATTTTACAGTTATCTGAGTTATCCCTTTGGACTGACATCTCTGCCTTACAGAAATAAAGTGAATGTAATGGAATGCTTATTAACAGGAAAGAGAAAACTAAAACTTCTTCATATTAGTTAAAAAGTCATTAATAGGAGAGCAAGTATTTGTTCTACAGTATCTAATATTCTTCCCTTTTTGGTATCCAAGATCCAGTGTTTTTTCCCTGTTCTCTCACTTCATTTTAGACAAGATAAAACCAAACTCCTTGTTGCTCTTGACCCAGTAGAGCAAAGACATTTACGTTAAAAGAGGTGTTAGGTTATCCTAAGCAGGAAAAAAACATCCCCTTCCATACTTACCCTCTGGTTTTTAAGAGATACAGTATCAGCTAAATAGCAGACAAATAGCTGAATCTGTTACTATCATGAAAAGCTATTTTAACAATACATATTTTAGAGGAACTGTATTTGGTGCTTACCATTTTAATTTGAGCTGCACCTCTCACTGAATTCCTTGATCCTAGCTTCCTTTAAAATAATAACAATTAGTACAGAAAGGCAGTTCTTCTAATAGGAATAGATCTTATGTTGATTTTTTTTAACTACACGATGAAAAGGTTTAATTCCTGAAAGAAAACATCCAAGTTGCCACACTGCACTAGATACAGCCAAATCAGACAGTAACAGCAGCAAGTAGAACTGGGATGCTCAATTAAAACTATTTCTAAATGCAGACACAGACAATGATAAAGAACTACTTTCACAAAAACAATTCCTGTTAAATAATTCTTGAAGTGCCTAAACTTAGTCAAGAACTGGGAGATGAAATCAGATAAATCCTACTGTCTACATCTAGGTCTAGGCATCTGCATTTAACAAGAACTTCAATACTTTTTACAGATGAATTGTGGCTGAGATATATGCAGGCTGAAGAGCTCTTCAGAGTCTGTTCCAATGAAAATATTGTCTAAGTACATAAGCATTAGAGCTGAACAAATAATTCTCAGTGAATAATTTATCTGATTGATTTCCCTTTTTTATTCTCTCCATCTTCAGAGGCTATGCATGGACAGAACAAAAAGTATATTGAATTTATTCATTATTTGAAATTATTCACAATCTTGTTCAGTGAATAATTCTAGGCCTGCAAATCCTTTGAACTGTGGACTTTGAGTAGCTAATTTGCAGCCCACACCATAAAGTGTGTAATAACGAACTAACTAGCTAGCCGAGCACAGTTTTTAATTGGAAGAGTCTGACACCTGAATGAGTCCTGTTTGAAATTCAATCCAGTAGCTGCACAAATGCTCGAGTTAAAAAAATCACATTTCACAGGCATTTTTGCTACTTCAGTGCAAATGTTCCAGAGATGGGTTTGAAGTATTCGGATACAAGGCTGCCCATTCACAGAGCCCTGACAGCGCTTCCCTCTTCTAATGAGCCTTAGTAATACATAGATCAACACATCCATGAGCAGAAACATTCCACTTACTATGAAAGCACATATCAATAAGACTAATAAGAATATTCATATGATAATTCTTGCATTACTGAGCATTCACCTGGACAAAGTAGAGAAAGAAATAATATTGCCTTGAAAAAGTGCAAACACTGATCTGAACCTTGTAAGTCTCCACAGAGCCAGAACAACATCCATTTTTCGTGCCCGCTTCCTTCTCTGCTTTATTTACTCCTGTCTGTCCTTGACAGAATCATCAGTTTTTGAAGTGAACTTCTTCTGGGTTGCCATATCACTCCTCTCCTTGAAAGACTGGCTACAGAGAGCTGATCAAAACAGAGGGCAGGTAGACAACCAGGGCAGGATTTCAAGGAAGGCTTTAGCATGCTTTAAAGTGTTCCAGCGAGGGGCTTGCTGAGGTCAGAGGCAGCATTAACTGGAATTTGTCTGCCACTTCTTTGTGTTTCTGGGAATCTCTAGGGGTGTTCTCACAGCCTACCTTTGAACTTCAAACTTCTAGGAAGCTGGTGTATATCTCACTCTGCAATTTTGATTGTGAATCTAACCAAAGAAAGAAGCTAGAGTTTATTTACCAGCCATCAATCAGCAAATAAATTATTTACAGATGTCTTAATTTATTTGACTCTTTCATTTATTTACTTATAGCTACAGCAAATACCACCACCAGACAGTGACCAGATGGAAAACAATTACCCCACACTGGAACCGTATGCTTCCTAAGAGAAGTTGAGAAATTATTTGAATTTCAGACAGAAACAATTGGAAGTAAATTCGGGCCTGTTTTTGCAAGAAACTCCTCTTTGGACACAGATGCTATTAAATCTTTCTGACATATCACAAAGAAAAAACAGATTTGACCTTCAGAAAGAGGCTTAGGATACTGTGAGTCCAAACTGAAGGATAATCCTGTGTAAGTAGCAACTGAAGTATGAACTCTGACCTGTGTCAAGTACAAGAGTAACCAGCCCATGTAGGTTATCCATATACATGTCACCTGGGGCTCAGAGATGCTGACGTCCTAAATGCAGCATGTCAGAATTTACAAGGTGGGGACAAGCACTTTGATTACATAAGAAAATAAATTATTAGAATAGTTCTAGTAGATTAAATTTGAATATAAAACCTAAGCAACTACTTGAAGTTGCTTAATAGTGTCTATAACCACTTACAATTATAACCACTGAGATAAAATGCAAGCACAGTGAGATTGACCTAATATAGATTAGTAGAGATGACAAGGAAGAATATATCTCTGTACTCTTCACTATCATCTCACACACATCACAAATCCAAGGAAGTAACAGTTCTGCAGTAATATCCAGCACCGGGAATTTGCAGTTTGAGACCTTCTTCTTTCCAGACTGTGTTGAAACAGAATCCAGACAATCATCTGGATCATTAGAGTCCAAAGCTCTACAGACCCCTCATTGTTGCTCAAATGGTAGAAATGATAGCTTTCATCTGCATTCCTCCAAATCCAGACACACTGTCATTTGTTCCTGCTGTGGCATTGTATCTTGAACTTCAAGTTTCACTGGGTTGTGCCTTACAGGCAAAATAGAACCCTTCTAATTCTAGAGAAAAATTAATTCAATTTCCAAACATCATTTAAAGATGTTTGTGTTCTCAGATATGTGGTAATTTGGAGGGATGGGTTTCTTTCAGTCCTGGCTCTGTTATGTCTTTCAGGTGATATAATGGCATAGAACCCTCGCAAGAATTCTCCCAAGGAATGAAATTAGATGGCAGCTTGAACTCTAATGCAGTGCTTGGGTATTTAAAGAACTAAGTATTCAGGAAACAGATTCTATGTAATAAAAAAAGAGCACAAAGCTGTGCTAGAAAGAGCTGTATGGCCATCTTGTTCAAATAAGAGACAAGAAGATGATCAACATCATGCCTTATTAATAATAAAACTGGAAGTCACAACTGTGGAACTAATCTATCTTGGAGGGAAGAGTATATTTCTGTATTTCCTGTCTTGGAGGGAAGAGCAGATTTTTGCCACATAAACTGCTCTCTACATCCAAAAAGATGGGTTTCATCAGAAAGCTTATTTCTTGTTGTAAAGAAGCTGAAATATTTTGGAGGTTTGCCAGACATCATGAAAATCTGGGTGTCTTAGGGATTTCTTTATATCAAGGACTACGTGTCCCATTACAAGAGAGGGAAGAAGGATAAAGACTTAAAACCCTCGTACATACACATTCCAAAAACTTTAAAGATATTACTTCACCGTTTGGGAGATTCAAAGGTGTTTTTCATAACTGAAACAAGCAGTAGACCAAGTTTGTTAAACCAAAAGTGGTTTGGGTCAGGACACCAAACACAACAGAATTTCTGAAGGCTTAGCTACAGAGAGGCAAAGAGACCTTCCTTTAGATTTTTCAGTCCAGGAATCTGGGAACTGGCTTTGCCTTGGTTGACCCACCCTAACAGAATGCAGATCAGCATGGAATGTTTCACTTCTGGACACCGTTACGTAAGGATGGAACATGGTTTGTCAACCATAGGCTCTAGCTGATATATGAGGAATTTAACAGCTCCAAAATCCTTCACTTGCCAAGCATCTTCAGCAAATTCCATTAGGCAGCCAGAAGGTGATCACCATATATTTAATATCTTACAGATCTTTTTTTCTGTTCTTCACAATCAGACTTTTTTACATTTTCATCTCACAAAGGTACAGATGGGATTCACTAAACAGTAAAGAAACGCAATTCACTTACACCTTCACTTATATTTCAATATTAGTTTACAAACATGAATCTGAGTCTCTGATCATAAGCAAACTCAATATACTTAGAAAATTAAATCACCCTATCAGTGGTACGGTTTCAAACCGCAATTTTCTTTCCTTTTTTTTGTTTTGTTTTCCTGATACAGAATTACTTTTTTCCAAGGCTAAATAAATAGCAGATGGGTCAATCTTTAGGTCACAAGTCCTATCTTTTCATTGCCAGGTAATATTCATAGCACAGCAGGGCTAAATGATGCTCCACAGTTTGAGGACATTTGATGGAATCTTTGCTGTGATTACTTTAAGTGGTGACATTTAAGTGGCACAAAGTGGACATCTAAATCTTTGGATTTTGGAATGAAAACAGTTGTGGGAAGATATTTTCAATGGCTGGCAGAGATGAGCATCCATTAATCATTTTCCTTTTCAACTAACCTTGTTTACATTGCCCAAAATTAAACTATTTAAGTCATTTTGACACAATACCATCCTTTTAAAGACTGAGCAGCTTTTCACTTCCTGACACTTCTCTGAATACGGGAACCCAAGACAGCAACCAAGATGTGGCCTCATCAGTACTAATCAGAGAGGAAGAATCACCTCCTTCCCCCCAGAAACATCCTTCCTAATGCATTATTGACTGATGTCCAACTTGGTGCCAACCAATGTTGCAGCATATGCCACAGCTGAGATAGCCACAATACACAGAATATCATCATACAATTTCAGGAAGGTTTAAGCATTCACACAAACAGAGTAACACCATACCTCACCAAAGGTTTCAGGTGCCTGCCCACACAGAGCAATATCATTCTACTTCAGAAGGCTGCAAGCATCTGCTCTCCTTGATCTTTAGCCCAACCTTTTATACCTCTCATGTTCATGCACTGCACCTGTGTGCCCTCTGTTCCCTTTGGTGATTGCTCAGCATACCTGGCCACTCCATGGCTCCTTGCTGTCATTGCTGCTCACCTGCTTCTCACAGCTGTACCCACTGGGGATGAGGCTCAGTGCAGCCCCACTCCCCACTACCACAAACCAGGTATCTACACACCAGGACCTCTAGGGTCCTCTCTTTCCAGCTGCTTGGACTGTGCTGGTGCCTGCAGTTATTCCTTCACAGAGGCAGAACTTTGCATTTCTTTTTGTTGATCTCCATGAGATTCCTGTCAGTTCATTTCTCCGGTCTGTTGATGCCCTGGGAAAGAGGCACAGCCATCTGGTCTATCAACCACTCTGCTCTGTACCATCCTCAGACCTGCTGAAGGAGCACTGTCCCATCATCCAGACCACTGATGTTGGACACTGTCCAGCTCAGCACTGACCAGAGGGGCACCCTGTAGGCCTTCAGCTGGGCGCTGTGGTGCTGCTGAGCTCCTGAGATTTCCGTACCTCACTGTCCCATTTCCTAGCCCACACGACATGGGATGTGTGAGAACAACATGGGAAGCAGTGCCAAAAGCCTTGCTGAATTCCAAACACACAGGATTGACTCCTCTCCCCTCATCCTCCAACCAGTCATCTCACCATAGAAGGCTCTCAGGTCGGTGAAATATGATTTCTACTTCATGACTCAATGCAAATTGCTCCGGGTCACCCTCTTGGCTTCAGATCATTGGAAATGGTTTCCACTCAGCAGCAAGTTGTTTTTTTCTTGATAGTATTCACCTCAAAATTTTTGATGGATTAATAGCTAATCTTTTATTAATTGGTTCAGTAATGAGAACAACAAACAGTGAGACAAGTGGCAAAATACTCCAGATCTTTAAAGGCAGGGCACAAATCTAAGCTATGATAAATTTTCATTTTCTTAATTAACAGACTTATAATGAAAACTCAGATTCTGAGAGAAATTATTAAAGGAAGTTTAGATTCTAATTATAGTTTATCAGAAGAATATTTTAAAATGTGGAAGTAATTCCCACTTTGAAGACTGAGAATGATCGCAGTCTCTTCATGGCAGAATCTTTCTTGCTGCCTTCCAGTAGTTTCTTGCCTGGGATTGGTTTTATGTTTAACAGAATAAATCTTTTGCTAGTGAAATCATTAACATAAATCGTAAAAATTACAGTTTCTCTAATGAATGATTAAAAAGTACAAATCTGAACAATGAAAAAACTTCCTGAACAAATTCTGAACAGTTGAACAGTTTTGTGCTAACTCCACTTACACAGAATTTCAAAACATTAAAAAGGGGTTAAGTCTGGGGGTCTTGTTTTTTGCTGAGGTCTTATTTTTTTTGCTGAAAAAGTGGTGGGAATCACATCCTGTAAGTGCTGGTTCTGCATTAGGAACCATTGGTTGTGATCAACAGGAGAAGGAGGCTTCAGGCACCCCTTGCCCTCCTCTGGTGTTGTTGCTATGGCAATGCTGAGCATCAGATTAGACCAGCTGTACTGAGTGACATGCTGTGTGCTCCCTGAGCCCCGACTTTGCTCTTTCTTTTGTTGTTATTTTTATTAAAATAGCAATACAGACTGTTTGCACTGAACAATGCACAATAACAATGTGTGAAAGAATAAACTCATTACACTCATTAGACAGCAGAAGGTATCGTTAAGACATAAACCTCGTGGCAATTAAAAAGAAAAAGACATGCTGTATGTGTGATAAACCCTCACATACCAAGACAGAGCCAAAAACTGAATGAATGAAAACTGAATGAAAACATCTCTGCAGTCATATTAGCACATTAATATTCATTACTGTTGTTTAGGGTTTTTAAACTCTCCTTTCAACCCACTGTCAGAGGCAGGCACAAACTCTACAGCACTGACCCAAAGTGGTGTAGAAAATTCTAAACACAGGTTGCCATAAGCCTACAATGGAAGTCTCCCAAGTAACTTAGAGACTCTTGAGAGAGAATTATAGAATAGTAATTAATAAATGAAAGATCAAAATTTCATTTACATTGTCTGTTGGATTTTTCACCTTAAAAACTACATTTGGTGTCTTTTACTTATCTACTCTTCCTTAAAGGCTGCTTACGTTTAAAATTAATGTGGGGTAGGGTCACAAATTAACGATAAAATCCCCTCTCTGCTTACATACACATAAATACACACACACAAAGACTCTGACATCTTTGCTCTAGAAAAGGAGCACACAGTTTTAAGAGTTTGCAAGTTTCAAAGATGCACATGCTGAAACATGTGAATCCAGAATGTGAATTCCTCTGAAACAGGGAATCCAGAAAAGGTTCACAGTTCACAGTCTGTCCTGTGCAGCTGGTCTCTGTCCTCTTGGTAACTCAGTGTTTCTTGAATTCCATGCGCTCTTTTGATACTTAAGCACTGTGACTGAACAGATTTTACTTAGCAGGTTTCCTCAATAAAACCCCAATCAAGCTGAAAGAAATTGTTTAATCCATGCCTTGGTCTAAGGCCTGGTCAAGTTGGTCTCATTTATCATCTTTTTAGAGTGGACCTTTTCAATATGGACAGGTGATACAGCTCCACGTGTTGGAACCCATCTGGAGAAGGTATGGCTCCATTACTATTAACAGATCATTGTTAATACCTCTTTGCCAAAGTAGCAGAACACAGTGCCTGGTCAAACATAAAAGCCTTTGAAGGTTCTTATGGGAATTCAGTTAGACTTCCACTGTGTAAATGCACAATTTGTTTCTACTATATAGACCTTGAAATGAGGTAGATCCCAAAGGCTATAGGAAAACATCTGCAGAATCCTGTATGGGTCAAATATTCTACTGATGTGATTTTCTCTTCGAAAATTGGTTTACAGATGGTTAGCAAGGTGTTCACAGTGTTCAGTTTTATTATTTCATTGTTGGCATTTGCTTCCAGTGCTCTGCAAATAACTGTGTGGATTCAATGCAATAACTACTGCCCAAAGGAAACATTGTTCAGTTACGTGAGGAAATTAAAGCAAGTAATTTCATTTCTTTTATTACCATTTATTAACTTTTCTCCATATGTAAAGTCTGAGAGTTTAGAATAGAGTTTCACTAGAATTGCTCCTTTTGAAGCCAAATCCTGCTACTTTTACTTTCAGGCTTGGCGTTGGCCAGATTTATTAGCCAGATCCTGCAGAACAATTCTTCGTCCTGATGTGTATCACCCTCCAACTCTGGCTCCTCATCAATACAAGTAGCCCAGGGAGAGCAGCGCCACTGAAACAGAGATCATCAGAGGAAGAGCAGCTTGTTTAAGAGCTCTTGTCCTAGAAAACAACAGCTATGGATGTGGACATTCTCTGCAGACAAGATGATCAGAAAATGGTAGGTTCAAAAGAAATATTATTTTTCTCCATGACAAGACAGGGATTAATTAAGTTAAGTTACTGTTGAGAAAACAACTTAAGTTGTTGTTTACTGTCGAGAAAACTTTGGCAGAGTGAAGGTGTTCATCTTGGGAATTGTCTTATTTTGTTTAAAATAGTCAAGGCAATTGGGCTACATTTCTAACCTCTGCTTAATACTAGGAGTTGATTTAAGTTTGAGCATCTCTAAAAGGTCTCAATTTACCTAGTAACAGCAACACTGGGGTCTCAAAAGTGCAAATGTAGACACAAAGTCAGATGTGTTCTGTGGCGAACAGCCAAGAAAATCCAGAGCTGAATCTCAGTAAAACTAATAAATCTGAATAATTAATAGACTGATCACAATCACAATCAGCTGTCAGGCAAAGAAATGTAATTCAATAAATAAAAGTGGGTTGTTTCTTTCTGATTGTTTTAGCTGTGTGTATCTATTTTAGACTCACAGAAAACTGGACCATGAGGAAGATTGGTTTTTCCCTTCTTCTTTCCCATTTATTAAAAATGTTCTTGATAAACAAAACCTGAGGGGGGAAGGGAGTAGAAAATATATTATGCCTCAAAGGAAAGAGAAATTTGCTGGATACAACAGAAAAAAAACCAAGAACTTTTAATACTTTTCCATGTGGAAATAATACAGCTAACAGCCAGTACTTCAGATCAGCATCATATGTTGTGTATTAACTACTCGTGTAACATAGGGGACTGTGCAGCTGACTCTGCTGGCTCCAGTGTCAGCATGCAGGCTCAGCTCTACCTTGCCTTTGCTTGGGAAATGTGACACTAAAGTTTTTGGAGGGTTTGGGGTTCTTTTTAAAGCTTAGCTAAACCATCATTTTAAAAATATAAACAAACAGAAATACGTCTTCATATCAAATAAAAGCAATTTGGGTTTAACAGAAGTCTATTTGCCACACTTCAGTTGGTTTTGGTTGTCAGTCCAGTCCTCATGTTTCTGCTGGCCCTGGCAGGCTCAGGCCACCTGAGTGAGAACACCTGCAGCTCCTCACTTCATCTCTGGGGTGGGAGGCTGCAGAGCTCCACAGGGCAGAGCAAAGGAGCCTGATTTAATTACCTAGATGAGGTGTCTGAGCATAATCAGGATAAATTAAGGGAGTCTGATTAATTTTGTTGCATTTCGGAGAGAAAACGTGTTCCGTGTTGTTGGTAATACGGTGCAGTTGCTTGACACTACCTGTGGGCCCCTCAGACTGTGCCAGAAATGGTGCCAGCTCTGGGGGAGGAAAATCAGGGCTTCATATGATAACTTGCACCACCTTCACTTGAAACTGGGATGGCTACACTCCAACTAGGAGCAAATAAAAAATGCTTAATGCAGAAGATCATGTGTGACAGCATACTTAATGTCTCACTGCAACAATATTTCTAATATTTTTCACTCTTTTTTGTCATGAAAATAGATTAGTGATGCATTTTATGATTTTCCAACACAGTTTCTTGCAAGGCTCAGGCATTCTGCTCAGGCAGTTAACTTCTCTTCTGTGAGTCATGCTCCAGTTTGCTCTATGCAGTCTGCTGCGTCTTTAATATTCATCTGTGTTTCTCCTCAGTCCACCTCCAGATTTCTGATTCTTGTAATTCATGACAAAGACTTTAATGACTCTGGAAAGGACAGACACCTCAATCTCATTGTTTGCACAGTCAAAAAATCATAATCCAGCTGCAATAAACCTCAGCTCCGATGAGCAATAATTTGGCATTGCCTAAGCATGAGACGAATACGTTACAAAAAGCCTCTCTTCGTTTCCAAGTTGCAGCTTGAAGCTAAGAGCAATGGATGAGGTCCAAAATCTACAGAATACGTTTTGGTCTTGGCCTTCAAAGCTTAGTAAGACTTTCTCAAACTGTGTTTTACAAGCCTGCTATATATTTTTCCTTGTAAAGCCCACGTATACTTTTGCGTTTTTTCCCCTCACTATCCAGCTGAAACCAGTATATTCATAGAACAATCAAAGTACAAATGTTGACATTTACACTGCTGGACATTTAAATAAAAATCTTATATAAGTATCTATTAGGCAAGATTTACTTCATGCCATTTTCAATCAACTACACAGGCAAGCAGTATGTATAGAAAAATAAACCTTCTATTCATAGTTATACAAATATTTCATGTACGCTTTGTTTATTCATTGGAAGAAACTGAGCATATCTTCCGCAGTTTTACCACAGGTCATCTGAAGGGCAGTATCAGGATTCCTGTGATCCATGTAGGCCTCCCAAGGGGGCACAGAACAAGACCTGTTTGAACCAGCACCTGCTGTGAAACTATCACTTGGATACTTTTTTGTAAATTTTTGCCAGACTGTGAATAGTATAAATATGTAAGAAAGAGCAACAGGAAAATCAGCTGGGTATTGATGAAAATGCCATTAGTAGCCACTGATCAATCATTTCAGACTACCTTTTCTTTCTTTCTTTTTTTTTTTCTTTTTCTTTTCTTTTCTTTTCTTTTTTGTTGCGGTGGCACTGCAGCTTCAGCATTAGCCAGACTCAGGCCACCACATAGTTTTTAACTGCATGTTACCACATTGTGCTTTTGCTATAGTCTAAAGGGAATGCCCACAAAATGCCAAACGTGGCAACTGGGATTTTTATGCAGTATGTGTGACCAGCAGGCAACCTGGAGACCATTCCATCAGTACTCAGAATACCCTGATAGGATTTAGCAATTCTGTTTCTAGGAATCATCAGATTCTAATTCCACAGAAAATCTTTAGCAAAAAAATCTGCTGAATTGCCAGATAAATTCTTGGAGGGCTGTTTAGTTTTGTTTTGAGTTTAGGTCCTCTGGAACTTGACAAAAAGACCTTAGGGAATGGATTTGAGTAATGATTTTCTGAAGCCATTAAACTAAACAATGACTTCAAAGATTTAGCATCTGTTTTTTAAATGTTCACATGAGGCTGACAGTTGGTATACAATGTTTCACCCCATTGCAGTTGGCAACTACCAAAATATTAAATGTTATATAAAATACAAACTTTGCCTGAAGCCGTGGCCTGATCAGGGAGAAGACTGGGAAATACAGCATCTTTTTGTTCCTCAGCCCCAGGTGAGGGTTTAACCTTGCTTGGCTTGCTGACACACATACCTTTATGTCCTTAATAGTTTGCTAGCACTAGAAAAAGGCAAAGCAGTGAAGGCAGAGTGAGTTCCACTCCCTTCTGGCTCATGTATCAGGAGCTGTTAGCAAAATTCCAGCTCTGTGGTGGGCATGTGCGAGTCCAAAACAAACAAGATGTTTTTCAGATGCTAGACTGTGTTTAAAACTGTGGCACTTGGAAAAATTTATTTTATTTTATTACTGTAAATTGAACAAGTTTAATTAATATCAGCTCACTGACAAACAAGTATGCTGGTTTGATGTCTGGTTTTCACACTGTGCAACAAATCCTGACACACAAGTCTTTAGAGGAGTGGAAGGCCCAGACAGCAGAGCTAATGTGGTTCCACTTTGCAGCTATAAGAGTGAGAGAATGAAAACTGTGCAGCCCCCTCCCCTTTATGGATGAGCTCTTCCATTTCATTTCACAGGCTTAAATCATGGCCAGAGGCTTTCAACTTCAACAGTGCACGGAAAAATTTCCTTCTGAGAGAAACTTACATCATCAGCTGCTAGACCTGTCCTGGGTCACCATAGGTAGTGTGAAAAGGGAATAATTTACTGTTCCTGAAGCTCAGATTATCTCCTATTTGTCCATTCACCCTCAGCATGACCTACGCCTCCTGTGAGTTAGCTCCACTATTTGGCTCTTAACTACACAGGCTCTAGTTGAATCAGTAATTTTATCTAACAAAAGCCACATAGGAGGAAAATAAATGAAATGCTGGCTTTTTAATGCCTCTGACCACAAAATGTGATGGCACTGCTTTGTCACTGGGTTTCTAACTGATTGCTACCTTGTGCACAGGTAGCCTCTGTTTGTGATCAAGACGTCAAACAAACAGCTTTATGTGTTATTGCAAACTGTAAAGAAGGCACTGGACACTGTATTTGAATTGAAGTGTGTAAGTTCTTGGGAAAGGAAACAAATGAAAATTCAGGTCTTTGCGACAATTATTTCAATTTCTCACCATTCCTCTCCTAATTTACTTAGTTTGGAGAAAAACGAAGGAAAAGGTTTTAATGGCTTGCCTTTCATACCTCTTTATTTGGAAAAAAGATGATAAAGAAGAAGGTATTTCTTTGCTTGGAGAAGCCATGGCAATGTTAAGATTGGGCTTCTCCTCCTCTGCCTTCTTTAAAATAGTTCAGTGGAACTAAAGAGTGAAAAGAGGACTCCTACTGAAAGCAAATCTGTTCATGTAGAACTTGTGGAAGAAAGTGTTCCAGAACATTAATTTGTTTTAAAATATTGGCCCTCAATACTGCCAGGATTAATGAAACTAACTGTCATCTGCAGAGGAAGTGCCAGTTTGCAAGACAAAGCTGTTATGAATTATGTGCAGTATTTTTTCAAGATTTCAGAAAATTTTGGTAGAAACCATGTGTGTAATACACTTATTTGATACAATTCTCTATTATCTAGCTCCATTTTTTTCCAGCCTCTATTTGGTAAGATAAACAATTATCTTCACAGAACAGAAGGTTTCCAAGAAATATTGAGGTAAATAAGACACATTTTCCCTAGGGCTTTAGGGTGATATGATAAGTTGAGATCTTATTCAGAAGCAGATCTGGACATAAATGCAAAATAGAACTGTGTGGAATCATCAACTCTGCCTGCTAAAATCAGTTTTCAGCTTCTTCTGTGGCATAACATATTCACTGTATCTTTCTATAGCCACAAAACTTTCATCTGTTTTGATATCAGGTTTCTCGAGCTCCCTGAGTATTAGTGAGCATTAGAGAAAGCTTCCACCAGGGCTCATTTCCTTTGCTGAGGTCATAACCCATTTCTTCTTATTCTCTCATTGATCGAGTTACCCAACATCCTCTGGAAGGTCATAGATAATTTTTCTTTGTAGTTTCTTAGAGCAAAATTCTAGTCTTTTATTCTTTTTTTTGAGTCAGTTAAAAAAATGCAGATCCTTCACCCATGCTTGTCGTACAGAGCTGGTATATTTAGCTGATATAAAGCAATATAAATTAACTATTAATTTACACTTTCCAAGAATTTGGGGCTGGTATTCCCTTGCATTATTATTAACTGCCATTTCCTGTCTTACCACGACATATGTTCTACAAGGAGTTTAAGACTGCAGTAGCTACTACAGTTCCACTGGTTTCCACATAACTTTGTCATCTATAACCTAGACTCTCCTTTTCTGTCCTTTTCTGGACCAGAGAAGGCAATAAAGGTCTGCTGTGTAGGGCTACTGCCACTGTGGGTGTTACCCTTTACAGATGAGAAATGGGCAGCTCATTGTTGGTCCTTCCAGACCCTGAGAGCTCCCACTGACCATCGGAAGACCCACACGAAAGGAAGTTAATAATTTCTGGAGCTGGCACCCATTTCTCTTTTGGCTACTAGCCAAAGGCTGTAATAGCATTAGCCTCTTTGAAACAACTTTTTTGTCTGGGATGTTCTACACAGGTAGAACTGCTGCCAGTAAGAAATATCAGAGATCACAGCCTGGCCTCAAAAATCTGTTCGCTACCCATTTTGGATGTTACAGAGGGAAGGATTAAAGCCTGTCATTCAGATGGATAAAGCAAATTTCATGTCAGATCTACATAAACTCAGCAGCTCTCTGACCATCCTTTGAGTTGAGTTTTCTCAAGGTTGCACATACACTAAAATGTCTCTTGAACATTTCAGCCTCCTCTTCTGTCTCTGCTCCCTTAATTGCTTTTTCACCCTCTAACCCCATTCTCCATACTCTTGTGAAATATCAGGCAGGCCAACCTAAGGAGACCACTTTGGAGCTTAGACTGGAACTTCCATTTATTACCTTTAAATTTATATTTCACAGTTATTTAGTTTTGCACACTTTTGCCGAAGAATTTTTAGCCTGAACTGTAGGTACCTGGTGTGTGATGCTTGGGAATGGGTCTGTGGTCCAGCCTCATCCCCAGTGGGCATCAGCTGTGGAAAACAGGTGAAGAGCATAAACTGTAATGAAGAGCACACAGGTGCAGTGCATGAACTATAAGGGGTAAAAAGGTTGTGCTTGAGAAGGGGAGAGAGATGCTAGCAGAGGCTTGCAGCTATTGGAGGCTCATGATGTTCCTCTGTCTGAGCAGACAGCCTGAAGCCTTCTGACAAGGTACAGTGCTACTCTAGATTATTATGTGTCATGGCTGTCTTAAATATGGACTGTGTTGTGGAGTGTGCTGCGACACTGAACCGTGATAGATACCATGAATTCTAGTTTTCAACCTGCAGAAACAAATCACAAGCATTAGCTGCATAATTCCCTTCCCTGGGTAGATTTGTGTTTCACCAGGCCATGTTAATAAATGTTTATTTAACATAAGGTTTTCTCTTTTTTTGTGATCATGTGTTTCAAAGTACTGAACCAGAGAGCAGAACATATGATTCATCAAGAAATCATAAGAGTTATGCAAAGATTGATCCCTGCTTTGAAGTTTTACCCAAAAGCCTTTGGAAAGGAAAAAGCAGACACGTGAAACTCAACTGTTGCTTCAGGTAGAATACAGGTGGCCTTCAATCCCTAAGGAAGCTGCATCCAGGAATGAGATAAAGGTGTTACTGTCTCAACACTAAACAAAGTTCAAGGGCAATTCACAGGGAACAGCAGCAGTTAGAAAAGTTGAAATTCTTGACAATGAATGTTACCAAGTGAATTTCCCAAAAGTGGGGGGGAAGATAGAAATCATTTGTAAATATGGACTGAGTGTATCACTTAGGATACAGTTTTTATCAGGGACCCCAAAAAGACTGGAGTCTCTCCCTAGGTTAATTCCTGCTCATTGCAATGGGATTTTGCCTGGTCAGACAGAGGAGCACATGAGTATAAAATGAAGAAATATGATGTCCTGGCAAAACCTGTACTGTTCATGGTAATAGCCTCATATCAAGGCATTTTGGGTGTTAAACCTGAGTCAGTAGGTGTACAATTAGACAAGCAGAAAGTAGATTTGGGTTAACTTTTGGGCAATGGGTTAGAATTAATTTTATCTAAGGGCAACATGCTCTGAAGTTATTGGTGAGGTTAGGAAACAGAAATTGGTTTTAATTAGAGCCCTGTAAGCTGTGTGGTTTCACTACCTTCCAAATTTGGCTTTAAAAAATTAATTAAAATCCAAGAGTTTTTAGTGGTTTGTACTGCTTATACATCCCACATCACTTTTTTTCAGGTGATAAGGTACAGACTACTGCATCCTGGCAAAATTCCAGAGTGGATAATTGCATTGCCTTGCAAGTTTTAATTGAATGAGGTGCTCATCTTAACTTTGTCTCCCAGTAAATTACTGTGCATTGTTATGCATTGTTAATTACTGACCACACACCTCCAGAGGAGCCTGACTTGCAGAGGTATCATATTGCCATAGTGTAATCCAGAAAAGGAATGAAGCTAAAGCCCTCAGAGGTGTCAGAAGAAAGATGACAGGTCAGGGCTTATGTAGAAACCTGTCATCCAAACTCCACTTCTCCTCTCTCTTCATGCATTTAAAATAACCATCAGTGTAGGCTGACAAGGGAGCCCTGCCATTTGCTTGAGTATGTTCTAAGTGAAGGACAGACCCAGGCACAATTTCACAGCTTCTCAGCCATCTCTGGTCGGGGTGATTTGGAGGCAAATCTGTGCAGGTCTCCAATGGGCTAATTGGAGATGCCTCAGAACACCCTGCTAGGACTAGAGGGGGATCTGCTGGGTTTTTATCCAGAGCACTGTTAGTTTTAGTAGGCAAAACTGTTTGTGAAACAAGAGCACAAATCTTTTATCCCAAACAATTTTAGCATAGATGCCAAAAAAGTTCTTTTTCGATATTTCAAATTAGGAAACTAGGCAAAATAGAAGCAGAAAAGAAACAAAGTCCAAGCAATTTTGCATTTTAAAGCTTTAGAAAGAAATAGACTGAAGAAAGTTGAAACCAAAATAAAATACTTCCAAAACATCTACAGAAACTTATGTACTCCACTTTTTTGTTTGATTGTTCAACAAGAATCGTAATTTCGGCTTTTTCACCAATCCAGTATAAGAAAAATTCTGATAATTCAAGAAAGCTATGTCTTTCCTACATACCAAAATTACTTCATTTTTAGATTACAATATTTATTTCTAAATAATATCCAGAATTCAAATTTATATCACTTAAATGTCAATTTATACAGACATACATATTTATTGTGTTTATAGAATACATGTGTAGAAATTGAAATATTTTACATGTATATTTGTACAAGTAACAATGCAATTTTCTGTGCCTTAAGTATTGCCATTAATCAGTGTGAGAGTTTAGTTTGAGTACTCAACCCAGGTATGATGTGAGGGACTTCAACTCCCTCTTTTAAAAGACAGAGAAAAAAGGAAAAATAAGAAGCAAGCAGAGCCCACACAAGGGAACAGGAGGTGCTTCTAGGTGCTGAGATCTTAATCTTAAAACTACACAGATTTTGAGGAGAAAAGCTGTATTCCCTATAGTTTTAATACCTTGCAGGGCCTTCTCTCATACTCTAGAGTTAACAGGGGCAAGGGTTATCTTTTGTAATTTGTGTAGTTTAAGGCACGTTTTTGAGGAACATGCATTGCTTCAGGTATTGTGCCATCCCTATCCCTTCTCTGGAAACCAGAGAAGACAGCAAAGGCCTGCAGCAGATTTGAAATCAAGATTGATAAAGCATAGACAGGCAAAGAAGGAAGGAATTGCTCCTGAAGACAGTTGCTGTGAGAAAATTATGACCACATACAAATCCTCCAGGAAGTTGTGAAATTTGCTTTAGGTTGTTGAAGAGTTCATCTACTTTTTATTCCCCTCGTTCCCTAAGGAAAAAAATACAATTTCTTGAGCAGGATGATTTTAAATGATTGAGAAATCTCCCCTCAGTATCCCAAACAGTTGTTTTATTGGCAACTGAATCCCCTTTTTCATTACTCTTCAAAGATCCCTCCATTTCAATTCTACTTGTTCACATTCTGCTTCAAATAATACCCCACTGAGCTGACCACATGCAGGACTGTGTTCCAAGACCTCTTTTTTTAATAAAAATTCTCTTTCAGTGTCTCCACACCATGAAACAAATCACATAGCTTCATAAGCCATCAGACAATCCTCTCAGTTTCTCGTGCAGGCGAACTGAGCCTTTTTCATCTGATTAATTCACCAAGCAGGCTGATCTGGGAAGCATAAAAAGCTTCTGAGGCAGAGTGAGAATCAGCAGCTCATATTTTATAATGGCATCACTAATGCCCCAAATTAAGTGCTGAGGCTGTTTTGCTTGGCAATATCATTTCATGTTAATTTTGGATGGGACCGAAAATGAAGTTGTAATCTCTCCCTGTCATGCTGCGACTATTTCCTTGACCATCTCCAGTCTGCATTTGATGAGGATATGGCTGGTACTGCTGGCTATGGAAACCAGTGCACAAGGAAAATCTCCTTGGGCTCCTGCCTCACAGAGTTACAGAGCTGTGCATTATTCAGAGAGGGCACCCTTGGGGAGATGTCTGGCTGCTCACAGGGCTGGCCAAGAGGACCAGGACAGAGCAAGGCAACCCCCAGGTTAAACGAATTTGACCTCAGCCTCTGTGAGAAAACGAACCCTCGGAATGAGCTGCAAGCGTAGGTCTCACATGCTGCTCTGGAAAGGCACCACATCACCCCTTCCTGACCAATTCATTTTGCTGCAGGATGGAATCTAAGAGAAGGAAGTTTGGTTCTTTGAAAAGCAAAAGTCACTATTTTTTTCTCACCTTGTGTATTGCTTTAGTGATTCCGGTTGCCTCTGAGTAATTTTTAATTTCTTTCTCTTCTGAAGATTTAGGCTATGGTTTTTAATGATCATGTACTATGCCGTGTGAACAACCAGTGCTACTGCTCAGCATCCACTCTAGGGTTCTAAAATGAGGTGCTTAACTTTATGCATAAGAATTCTTATATTTTTGCTAATTTGCAAAGGTAGTGAACTAATCATTCTTACAATTTTTAGACCATTTACCCAGGTTTGGTTTGCACAGTTTGAGGGCCATGGTCAATCGATATTGATATTTATAAAAATATGTCATTTTTAATACAGAAATATACTCATTGGTCTTGGTTTTCACAGAAGAGTGGGTTTTGCTCCCTCAGAGCCTGTCCCCTTGTCAGCTTCAATTTATATCAACCAAAATGATCATGTTCCCAGCTATGAACTCTACATTTATTTCATAGAAGCATAAAAGGTCACAACCTTAGATTTTTTTTTTTAATCTATGTCATTGTGATTTTAAAAGAGCCTTAGAGCATCAACAAGACCAAATTAAAATAAAAGAAGATAATTGTGCGTTTATTCACTTCAGATCTTTGGGTATTCAATTCCAATTTAAAATAAACACTCATTGGTAAGCAAGCCAAGCACAGAAATGTACACTGAACTATTCTAATAATGTTGGCCACTCCATAGTTAACTTTTACCTTCATTAAAATATTTTAATCTATGTCTTTAAGTATATGAAACATCAAAGTTTCATTCTACCACTACCACCTCAGAAAGAGATCAACTCTCAGTAAGACCCTTGCCATTTTCTTTGATCTTGTAGAGACATGGGGATTTTAAGCCTGGTGTTGACTCTTTCAAGAATTTTAGAACTAATTGCCTAATGTTTTTATTGTGTTCTGTTCTCTAATTAAATACAATGTTTTATGAAGTTGTTAGAGACTGCAATCTTTGTATTACATTTTTCCTGTTACTGGTGACATATTTCCAGCGAAATTTCAAGCTAAAGAGAATAATTTATAATCTTCCTTATTTTGTTGGTAAGAACTTACTTCTGGTGATCCTTTTAGTCTGGTATATAATTTTCCTTCTGCACATATATAATATTGCAATGAAATATGTAGGCTTCTTTTGTCTACTTATATTCAGTGAATATTAGCAGTTCATGGTTTAATTCTGTACAAATTACTTCATGTCTGAACCAGAGGCATGTATTGTTTTTAAACTGAGTAAAATGCTGTGGCGTATTTTATGCCTAGGGATAATTCTGGATTCTGCTGAAGGCAATAGCAAGCTTCCATGAACCTAAAGAGAATCAAGGATTCTCTGAAATGCTTAAGTACCAGAAGGACTGCCCCAAGCAGCCTTCAGTGTAGCATATTTAGACACGCCACTTTTCCTGTCCAAGCAAAAATCTCCCCTCTCACTTGCAGTTATGACTGAAGCCACTTCACCTCCTTCACAGAAGAAATTCAGGCAGCTCAGCTGTGTGCTAGAGATCCAATGGATATTTTGTGCCAATAGTGGTTTTCACCAGATTCTCAGCACACCGTGCAGTGGGATTATCACACTGATTTACACTTCCTTAGAAAGTGCTGTTCCTTGGAAAGGGACTCCACTGAGCACTGCTAGTCTGGTTCCACTGTTAACTGAAGAACCTGTTTATACGTGATGGCTAATTGCAATTGGTTAACATGTGAAGAGGGCCTGATCTATGTGAGTGGCTAATTGCAAATCAGTTTAATCTAGAGAGAACAGAGCGGAGGGAAAGCTTATATCAGGCTGAGTTGGATGAGGGGCACAGAAAGTATATATGAAATTTGTGCTCTGCAGGACAGCAATCTCTGTAGGTGAGTGCATCCTGTGCTTTCCTCTGAAGTGTTCAAAATAAAACCTTCAAACACATAGCCCAAAATAACCTTCAGTCTCGGTGACAAAAATCACAAACACATATGGCAAGGGTGGCAGTTGAGAGAAACTTTTTGGCAGGAGCAGATTAATATAATGTTCTTGGGGTTTGCTGTTATCAGAGTAAATAGAAGCAGATGAGGATTCAAGAAAACCAGGCTGCAGATCTAACACACTCAAAAGGACATACTTCAGAAACTGAGGAGTGTCATACAATTTCTTCTCTTTCAGCTCAGTGCTTCCTCTGCTTTTCAGTCACCTCATCTATGTCTCTAATCTAAGCTATCTAACATTAGCAAGCTGGTGCTTCAGCTCGAGTTTCTGCATCATTCAATGTACCCTGACAATTTTTGGAGACCTTTAACTCACAAAATTCTAATGGCTCAAAGCATATATCGAATTAAAATAACAGAATCTTTGAGCTTTAGTTGATGCTGTCACAGTATGTTTTCTGTCTAGATCTGGATTTTCTTTGATAGAATAAAAGAAATGAAAACAGATTGCATGCTAATCCAGTCCTATTTTCATTTTATGATGGGCATGTAGGAAGCTGCTGCTGATGAATAAATAAAAGTATCATGCCAAGTAAATATTATTCATTTGTAGTCGCATATGTACTGGTGGGCACATCTTTGGGTTTCAAATATCATCCAGATGGAAAAACATCTGGAATTTAAAAAAATATTAGGCAAAGAGTGCAATATCTGAAAGTCTAATTATGGAACTTTTTTTTCTGGATCCAATAGTTCTGTAAAAAATCTGGAAAAAAGAAAAGGACAAGAGTGCACATGAGTGTATGTCTATTGAGTTGTGTATGTGTTATATCAGGTTGCATGCAAAGTTTTCTCAAGAGTATTATTAATAACGTAGTATTTTAATTCCATTTAATTTCCACTTCTGTTTTGGCATGGTTGTCTTATCCCTACACAAGAAAAATTTTTGAAATATTGAATTCTGAGTATAAATGGCTGTTCATGATTCTCAGGCTTTTTAGTGAACAAAATAAACGTAATTTGAATTGTCTTTTTTTCTTCTATATGTGACAGATCATGCACTACTCCAAATGCACTCACAGGCAGTCCACAAGTCATTTACTTAATATTAAGGCCTAGTTAATGAAATGTCTGACAATTCTGATCTTTGACAAATACTATAAATATTAAATTACATTGCTAATACCTCAGTGTTTTTCACCTGGTGTCAAAAAAAAGATTATTTAAAAAATCAACCTTCGCAATAGAAACTTTAGGTGTAAATGCCATCTCAGTGCAATTTTTAGGGCTGTACTCAATTCTGAATAAACACTTCCTCACAACAAATTAGGCATTAGAAAATTCCTTGATTTCGTATCACCAAAATGGGGGGTTGTACATGCAGCTTCTGCACACTTCAGAATATTTTCTACTGGTTTCCTTTCCATGAAGTTAAATGAAAATTATATAGGAAATGAAAAAACCAGCATGAAAAAACCTTTCTTTTCCTTACTGAAATGCCAATTCTTAATTTTTTTCTCTTTAAAAGTATGTATTGTTAAATAATTTTTGACAAGAGTTAGGTGTTTGTTGGATCTTTCCATATTACTAAGCTGAATGACTATTACCATGGAAAAGCTATAAACCATCTCCAATAAAAGTAGACATTTTTTACATAGGATTTTTTGTATTTCACACTATTTCACAGCTTTGATGTCACTAAAAGATTGTATTTCATTGCTGTTACTTAGCTACCATGAATTACTGCTTTATAAAAAAGGAAAACATTAAAAGATTTTTAATTAAGAAAATTCATGACAGCATTGAGTTCCTCCAGCATTTGGTGCAATATCCTTTGCTTTTTATTTCAAAAGCTTAATTGAGAGCTATAAAAAATTCCCAGTTAAGAATTTAAAACTCCTCAGTTGTTACATGAGAGCCTTAAAATACATTCTTATCAAAGATTTCCCACCATAAAATAGTATGCTCTGAGACAAAAAAAGAGATATTCCACACAAGAACTCACAGCTACAGAGCTCCATGGCTGGAAAAAAATTGGTTTGCCTGTTGGTCAGCTGTTGACAATACCTGCAAGGTAAATATTGTCATAAATCCCAAATTCTGAGTGAGGGGGTAGTGAGGCAAGCTACATTTCTAGGAATGGGAGGTGGGGATCACAATTCTCATACTCAAACAGGAATGGTGGAATCAGCATTTATTATGATGGAAGTTTCAACTGGCTAAAAAATGCCTCACAGAAAAATCAATCTTGATAAGAAAAAAAGTAAATAAAAATCCCTGCAGAGCCTCACTATAACAGAGGGTTTTTTCTGTCAGTCTGTTCTTCACCTTGGAAATGCTTGGGTATGTTCTTGTTTCAAGGATTTATACACCTGCACTTGGTGCTTGTACAGTCTAGACACAGGGACATTTCTGAAGACACAAAATGCACTTACACATTCTTTGAAAGTAGATTTAAGCATCCCAGCTCATATTTGGCCCTGGAGAAAATTTTTCTTTGAAGAGTCTTGACAGAGGCTTGGCTTTGGTTTGTCAGCAAATGTTGAATTCTTCATTATTTCAGCATTCCAAGGGCAAATGACAAAGGACACACTCGTGTCTTCAAACGGTGCCTAATTTTGGGTATACCAGCAAATTACCTGTCTTCTGAGATCAAATAGTATTAGTCCTGATTTTCAGAATGCACCAGTCCTAACCACAGCAAGAGTAATATTGCTGATAATTTTAAAAATTACCTTATAGATAAAGTGTAACCACAAATATCCCAGAGAACTCAGTTCATATTTAAGTATCCAAATATCAGATCTAAATATCACTGCATAGGATCAAATAGCTTATCTATTTAACACTATGCAGTTTCTTCTGCTGTAAAACCAGCAGAAAATGAACTCAACCTCAGAAAAATTTAAAACATTTATTTTTATGAAAAAACTTAAGTGTATGAAGTTAATTAAAAGAAAATAATATTTCTCTAATGATACTGATTTCAAAAGTGCTTTATAATGATATCTCTCAGGTTAGTTATATTTCCTAATTTCTAAATAAGATACAAGACAAAGTGATTCAGTAGAAATACAATCGATTTTCTACCCAAAGCCACATAAACAGTATTTGGTTATAAAACTTTAACAGATCCATTTATGTACTAAATTATTTAAGCAAATGTAATGCTTCCAAATTGTATTGTTTTGCAAGGTTTCTCTTGGAACCTTTGCCATTTATCATACATGTACTTCTGTCTTTTTTCTACTCAGAAGCACAGCATGAAAAAACTTCATTTTGCATTGAAACATCGCTACGTGGAGCAGTGTGATGAAATGAGACACAGGAGGAGAGTTTGTGTTATACTCTGGTAAACAGTTGGTCTACAGGAAGGATTGCATTTTATGCTGTGACTGATATATCAATTGTGAGACCTAAAATATGACTGATCTGAAAAGGGGAGTTCTGTCTGTGACAGACTGTGTGCATGTGAAAGATTACAGGTGACATGGCTGGGCCTGCTGGGAGGTCACAACCTAAATCTCACCCAGCAGTTAATATAACTATGCAATAGATTCTGGTAAAATTATATCTCAAGTATACTTAATGTCACTCTTCTAAATAGAGCAATACAAACAACTAAGGCCCCAAGCCTGTAGATAAGACCCTGATATTATTTACATGCTTTATGTGAATGAGCACTCCCAATAAAGATCTACAAGAAAGCAGGTGTCTAAATGTCTGCAGGTTCAGTACCAGCAGCTTTTAGAGCAGGAAAATACTGTCCATCTCTCACATGGGATTCCAAGGGCTCTGTGGTGTTAATGCATTAACACTGATCTGAAGCATTTCAGATTTTTAAAAAGCTAAAGACAAAATTGTAAAATATAATTTTAATAACCTTCCAGATTAAATGAAGTGTGTTGGGGTTTATTTGAAAATGTGAATTTACCCATTTGACACAGTTATGTACATAAATATTTTCCCTGGGTGGTGTTCACATCACGTAGTGCCTGGCCTTCCACACGGTCCCATGGAAAACACTGGCACTACTTCAAAAGCCAAGCCACAGAGTGGACCTGATTCAATTATGTACATAAGTATGTGTTTAGGCAGCAATTTATTGCTGTGACAGGAATCATATAACAGTAAAGATGACGAAAGTCAAATATTTAGACACCAATATACTGCACTGAAGCATATAGCAGTAAGGCTGAAGAAAGAAAGGTCTTTAAACACCCATGACGTGGTAACTTTATATAAAAATTTTTTGCATCTCTTAGGATCACTCTATGTGTGACAAACTGAAGTTGAGTGAGGAGATAAATCTAGCATTATAACCTACATTTAAATGTAGGAACAACACAACAGTGTTTCAAGTCTAAAATAATTCATGCCGTAAAGTGAGGTTGTTTTTAATATGTGAGCCTTGAATCCACTCAAAGCTGCTCTGTTTTCTAATCTCATTTGCAGAAGTGTTTCTCCTCATGCATAAGCTGTGAAGAGATGGCTGGGGGAAAAAAAGTTGCATTCATTAAAAGGGAAATTTCTGAAACAATGTCAGTTGAAACTTCCCTCTCTGAAATTCAACTCTTCTCCCATAACCAGCCATATTTGTCCACTGTAGCACTATTATAATCAGTGCAAACATTCCTCTTGACTCCAGTGAACAGAAGATCAAGACCTACAAGTGATCACAAGAGTAGCTCTTTGTCTGCTCAACAGTGGTTTTAAAAACTTTTGAAGTATAACACTGCTGCTTTAATCCTTCTCACAGATGCACTCCTTTATTTTCTCAAAATTAGGAGAAGTTCTAATAAACTTTTATGGTGGAAATTGAAACTGCTTTACTTTCTAGTGCTTAATTAAAATGGTAAAAATGGATTTGGATCATTTCTAGATACTTTTTAGAAACCAAAAATATCAACTGTTCTCTGTTTAATTCCAATGTTCTTTTGATTTTAAACAGTATTGGAGCAGTATTGAAACATGTATTTTATGTATGTGAGCTTTAACATGGTTTCATGTCACAGAAGATATCACTATGAGACTGGCCACAATGACAGCAAGATACTCAAAAACTAAGAGTTTAATTAAGTAATTACTAATAAAAGTGAGAGGCAGCACATGAGGAAGACTGCTAGTTAATTCTGGGCCACAGCAAGGAGAGAAATGCTCCCCAGAGCTGAACATCTAGGGATTTATGGACATGGATTACCTGTTTCAGGATGGCACTGCTGACAGCAGCTCTCTGGAATGGACAATTAAACTGTCCTGGATCCTGGGACACTGCCACCCCTGACCAACACAACAGCTCATTCCACAGCACAGCACAAGCAAAGCCACCTCCTTGCCCACAAATCCTCCAGGCTGTTTCTTCCTTCACTCTGTCTGAGTTTGTCCCAAGCTTATCCAAGCAGCAGAAACTGCCTGAGTTCCCTCCTGTTTGTTTTGTACCCCCAGACAAGTGCACATGGGGGAAGGGATCACTGTGGGTTCTGTTAACTGAGTGATCCTTGTGTAAAGCAGGCAGAGGCACTGATGGGATGAAACTCGGGACAGCAACAGCCAGACAGAACCACAGGTGAGGGACCAACATTCCTCAAAGCAGAATATGCAGTATGTACATGATAAACCTCCATAAAGTGGTTTTTCTGTCTTTGGGTAATCCACAAGGTTTTTTTAGATGACAGAAGTAGCATAAGCCATAATTTAGATGCCCCTGTAGCTACAGAGAAAGGCAAGCAACAGACCCTGAGTGAGGCAGCAGATGCTGCAACGTGATCCTCCACCAGCAAAGAAAAGCTGAACCTTCTCTGCCCAAAGGAGAACGAGCTTTCCAAAACACCGCAGCCTGAGTGGGGAAGGGCTGCCCACTGTGCTCCTGCTCTGGGGCAGGAGGAGCCCAGGTAGCAGGGCTGTGCACCACAAAAAATTCCCAGAGTGAGACAAATTTCTGCTTTGGGAGGAGAGAAGCACTGCCCAAGTGAATCCTTCTCCTGCTAAAGGGCAAGAAGCCTCAGCACTCTCTGCATTTGTAATTGCTGTTTACACAGCTGAGTACAGAGGACGAAAAGCCAAATAAATGTAGCAATAAGAATTTGCTTCCCATCTTG
>VWZV01014643.1:812560-922560 GCA_013397155.1 Irena cyanogastra | reverse complement strand
AAACAAGTACTCCAACTGGATCTATTTTACTGCAAATTAATAATGCAGATTTATACAAAATGTGATGCACTGAGTGCTTTGTTTTTATAGAGACTTCAAAACCACTTTTTCCCCATCACAAAACATTAGATTTATTTATCTGACTGGTATTTTTTGTCAATGCTTTTTTTTTTTGGTCCAAAAACCTGCTAATTACTGGGAAAATTACAAGTTTGTATTAACTTGGAATTTTAAACTCTAAAGTATACCATATTATACTGTCTCACTCTCAGTCCCACACACACAGATTACTGCATTGCTATATCCACATATTATATCAGACCTATTACACAATTAAGTAAGATTACTTAGGGACACAGTCCTTTTTATTAAGTCTTCTTTCTAATACCACCATTGTTGAGTTGTTAGCACTGAAAAACACTGGGGTTTATCATAAAGCTCAGTAGATGGCACGCGACATCTCTTCTTTTACCAGAACTTATTTTTTATTAGAGACAGGAGATATTTAAAGTGTTCAAATTAATGGCAGGAAACCTCACATCACAACATTTGGTTGTTTGTTCCCATCTAAGTAACAATTGAGTTGCCCTGTGTAGCTGTTTTATGCTATTTTTACATTTCATCTGCCATTCCTCCTAAAAAGAAAACCTAATCAAAGAGTATATATACATACCACACGATTAATATCTTATCTCCCTTTCATTTTTGCAGATCAACTATTTATTACACATGTATTTTTAGCAACTACAACCTGGTTTGCAATGTGTTTCACATGGAGTGTACTACAAAAACTTTGCAGGAATTGGTGGATGATGTTTTAGCTACGAAACATTTGAGGGGGAGGAAAAGCACTCTGCTCAGACCTTAAACAGATGTTCAGATCCAGGGGCACGAGCTTGTAACTGGGAACTCAACTGGATGTTTGCCACTGCCGTTAGTAAAAACTGCTTTGGAAAAACATGAAGTCATTAAAAAATATAGCCAATAATCCCAAAATAAACAGCAGAGGAAGAGATGAATGGAAGTGTCCTTGCTGTTCTGGTTCATTTTGCTGATGATGGGTGCACCTAGATCAGGGTGGGGAGAGGTGGAGAGCTTACTAATAGAAAAAACCATTGCAACTATTGAAGCACTACTGCTGCATTTAGATGCTTCTAAAGAGTCATGTTTTAGGCTTCAAATCTGATTGTTTCTTTTGCAGACTAGTGAGTCATTTTCCAGAGCGTTTTATAGACAAGAATTTTATCTGGTAGTTTAGTGATCGCAACCACTTTTTATATGTATATAATTCTGCATGCTGATGATCCATTGTTCATTTTTCACCACCAGGTTTTATTTTGTATCCAGCATTTAAGTTGCAGTTGTCCTTTTCTCTTATTTTTAGAAAGGTCAAATATGTTTTGTATCCAAATAGTACCTTAGTAGAAACAAATGTTTTGTTCTAAGATTAGGAACTCCATCATACAAGAAAATTTAACTGGTTGTCTACCTTAGCCAGTAAAAGCACAAATATGAGTCCCCTATACAGCCAGGATTACCTGCCTTGATATTTGCATGGCTCATCCACCAAACTGAGAAACAGACCAAATATCTAAATGCTGATGTCAGTAGAATCCCCGGGTTAAATATTGTAAATTTATTTCTATTATGTATTACAAAAGACACCCTTCCTCATTAATTTTACTGAAGTCTCCAGATGGGAAACAAAATATTAATTTTGTTCAGCCTTAGGCATTGTTGACTGTTAAGGTACTCACTAAATCACTGATCTTATACACATTAATATTAGATTTCTGCTATAAAAATTTAAGACCCATGGGTATAAGGTTCAGTTTGTCATAAGTATAATTAATTGTTTTCAGAAATGATTAATTTGTCAAAATGGCAAACATATATATTGGGTAGGCAAGACTCCTGAGCAAGCTAACCTACCTTAAAGTCATGGTAATACTCATGGAATTATGCAAATTAATTGAGTCTTTCAATGTTGCATAAAATGCTACTACTAGTACAATGCATGGAACATTAGGCTGTTCATCCAACAAAAAAGTTGCATTTTAAAGGCAGGCATCTTTACAAGAGAGTCCTTATGGCAGAAGGCCCTTAGAAGTACAATTTTTTTCCTGCAAAGCGATAGACTTTCAACCGTTACACAGAAGTTGTATTTTTTATTACAATTTTTAAAGCAACCCTCAAGAGAAGAAAAAACAGTAAAATTCTGGTGGCCTGAGACAAAGGAACCTATGAGATTTGCACTCTGTGCTGATGCTAGGGGGAAATGGTATATGTCCTACTAATAAGAATTTCACTAGTAAAACCTCATTTACAAGCCTGGGAACTCATGATACACTACATTAAAATCTAAAAAGATTAACTTAATTATGCAAATTAAATTTACTGTTTATCTTCTAAATAGTAGAAGTCCTTGTCAATATTGGAATAGCCATATTACTCTAAATGCATTTCTTTCCCTCCAAAATGAACCACGCACATATTTGAAACTGAAGTGTAGTTAATTATTATCTATAAAGTCCATTCAAACATAGACTTATGCTCCTCACTAGGCAAAACATTTATTTTTATGCTCACCAGTAGTGTCTGGTTATCAATGAACTCAATATGTTAGCTCAGCAAATAAAAATATCCACGTTAAATATGATTATTTTTAATATCCCTAGATACTAAAATATTCCTAACAAAATATTCCCTACCAAATCACTTGGAATTTCCTGAAGATTCACCCAGCTAACTCTTCTTCTTCACTCCAAAAATCAGTATCTCTGAAGTAAGAGATATTAAAAATATTCAAAGAGGTATTTCAGGGGTGAAGAAAAGCTTCTCTCATGGCTAAAAGTCTCTCTTCTAAATCCCATGGAGCCCCACAGAGCTGATTCTGATTTTCACCCATTTTATTCAAATGCCACCAGCTGACTTTGTGGTTGTTCCTATTTTACACTGCCGTAAATACAATCAGGATTACAGCGTACACCAAGCACAGGTAGGCTGTGAGTGCTCCATCCATTCTGGCACACCACAGAATAACACAGGGCCATTAGACAAATGCTCTACTGAATCAATTATTCTGGTTTGAGGCAACAACTTCTGGCCTTGGACTAATAGACAAGTATTAATTTCAATCTCTCCAGTGTCAACAGTCTTGCTATTAACATATATATCAAAGACACTGTTATTATGACAAACATAATAGCCTTTCTTTTCCACACCTAATCACATTTTAAATAGTTTTTTTTAACTTCAAACTGGACTTTGTATTTGATAATTTATTATATTAAATGCAGATATTCTTTGCTGGTTTTTTTACTGATAGCCCGTAGAACAATTATAAATACCTGACATTCAAAGGAGTTATGCAACCTTACCCTTATAGTTTTCATTTTTTACATATTCAGTCAAGAATTAAATGTCAGTCAGGAACATTATGTTCTGTTCCATAAATTCAGATAAAGTATTTTTCTTTTTTTTCTCAAAAAACCAAAAAAACTAAAGAACTCAAATAAAACAAAAGCTCCAACTCTGTTAGATTCCCTTTATAAATAGTCTTAGAGCATGTAAAATTTAGACATTTCAATCCAGAAAGAAATCTAGCTCTTAAACCCACCGCATGCACAGCCGTCATGTTTAGGCTATAATAGTGGGATGCACTGTGCCTGGGTGCTTTCATGTCACACCTAGTACCTCCAGCAGCAGCTGCTGTGCGTGGGGAGAACACAGAATATTTCATTTCCCAGCCCAGGTTTCAGCATGGGCTGTGTGGGAGTTCAGGGAATCATGATGCCAGAGATGCTGCATGGTCGCCACTGGAGGTGTGCAACTGGCGCTCCTGGAGGAGACAAAATGGAGCAGAAAGGTTGAGGGGTTGTAGCCCTGGATGAGGAGAACCTGAAGCAGAAATGCAGAAAGAAGTAACAGGTCCAGCCCTGGCATAAAGGCAGTGGTCAATGTGGTACACAAGTGAAGCCATTTGGAGATTTCTCCACTTAGACTATGCTTGGGTGTTAGAGTTTGCCAGCACAGGTCAGCAAACATGCAGCAGGAACACATGGCAGCAGCCAGCTACCCCCACACCTTGATTTAAAGAATTAACTATGGCAGAGCTAAGACAGTCTGGCCCAGAGTCAGCATTTGCTCAGCTGGTAATGGTCTCTGCCCAGCCCTTGTAGCTGGGACATAGCCAAAGGAACACAGGAATCCCTCTATCCACAGAGCACTACTGACAGCATGCTGAGCTGTCCAGGCACACACGTGTATTACACCCTTCAGGTGCATTTCCCACCACACCTGGTGCTGAACACCAACAAGTGTCCATGACAGCCCTGTGCCTCCATATTCCAAAGGCTGTCTACAAGCAATAATCCCACGGTTCCACAAGAACGATGATTTCCAGAGGAATTAGCAGTGCTATGCCCTAACCATCTCCCTCGAGATGAGCCGCACTTGGCCCTGCTGAGGGGAGGATGGGGTCGTTGGCTGTTTGAGGTGCCCACCCAGGAAGGAGTGGCTTGACAGCTAAACTAATGTGGTACTTGCTGTACCCTCTGCTGCCATGTTAATTGAATGGCTGACTTGGGAAATAGTTGTATACCAGTGACCTTGGCACAACGTCTCTCTGAGTAATTTTCCATGTTATTATTACAGTGAGTTTGCTGGGAACTTCCTTCAGCTGTGACCACAGAGCTACAGAACCACCACAGTTAGACAGCAATCCTGCCCTGTTTCCATGCAAGGTCCTGGAGCTACGGCAGTCGTGTTCCACTGTACAAGGGCTGTGATGGGACGTGAATGGGGTCACACATGCAGGGCAGGCCCAACATGATTTGAAACGTTTCTGTCTGTTTACATCCTGAATAGCAACAAATGATTGACATTGGGAAAGGGCAAGAGGATGGACATTACATTCATGTCAACTCATCTCATTGTAGGATAACTCTACATCTTCTTTCCACCTGAGAAGACAGCTATTCTCTCCCTTTAAGGGACTTCCTACCTTCCGTGTAATTGGACTGGGTTCTAGCCCAGCATCTTAAGGTCCGAGGCTTGCTCTCATTTACATGAACAGAAGAAGGAACTGGGTTTCTAGGCAGCATGTGTTTCTAATAAAATATATATTATTATTTCCTTAATTGACCACAATGTCTTAGAAGAGGTCCATATCTGTATATGAATTAAGTATTTAGATACTCCGTTGGAAATCTATTTTCTCAGTGACCCATCATGTAACTATTGTGTGCATTTTGGCAGGCTACCATGTTGCACATGTGCAGCAAATACGGCTAGTAACAAATCATTGTGATGTCCCAAAAAGCATATGTTAAACTCGCCCCATAGTCAGCGCTCAAAATACAACCTTTTGCTCATTTTACATGTCTTTTTTTGGTCTGAATACAAAAAGCAATCAGATCTCATTGGGGAGTTAATCACTTGTGAACATAGAGCAATGAAATTATCTAACACAAAGGGCCCTTTTTTCAACCTTAAAATCACTGGTGAACCTTTACACATTTATTCGTTGTTGAAAATGATTTTGTAATTATTTTGAAAGTGTCATTTTGGGAGGTATGTGAAATGACTTCAACAGAAATACTCATATAAGAAAGCATTCAATGTAAAGATGATGTAATTGGACTCACAGCATTTTTTACATTCAGTTTCTATGAAGCCAGTAACTACCAATGACTTAGTTACTTGCAGGTTATATCCTGCATTTCATAATAGACATTTTTCACAGCTAAGTCTATAGGGTGAGCTATTGCAAACAACAAAAATACTCAATGGTCAGGAGTGTTTTCAGTAACAAAAATGTGCTGTGGTCAGTTTATGTCCTCACTTGTCCAAAATTAATTTACAACACAAATCCCAAGTCTGCATCCAAGTAAATGCTTGTGCCAATCAACCATTCCAGTTTATATCTGCAATTCATTTCTACAGGCTCCAAGAAATACAGACACACATATTTCAGGCAGATATTTTTCTTACATCCAAAAAGGGGGATGGGCACATGTAAAATCAGCTTTTATAAAAAGATATCCATAAACGTGTATTCCAGAGATGGCATTTTCTTGTTACTGCAGGGCTATAAATCATTACCTCTTCCTATGTGATATGGGTGTAAAACATTTATTTCATATTAGTATACATCTATATGTACATATTGTAGGTTGACTGCAACCTGGAATTCAAAGGTTACTAAAGAGTTTATAGGGTATCCTAATATTAATATAATTTATCAATATTTGAAGAGCTCAGTGTTCCATCTCTTCAGTTTGTGAATGATCAGCATGGGCAAGCATCAGAAAATAAAGATAATAAAGACAATGCAGGATTAGTGGTATGCTGCAGAAAGGGAACCTTTCTGGCGCCACATGCTGAGATGATGCTAACATTATGGTAAGAAAGCATTCTCTTTGATTGCTCTAACACCACTATATTTCTGAAATGGTTGCTTTTGTTACTATCAAAATCAGAAGAGGCAACTTAAGACTTCATTTGTTCTGTAACCTACAATAAGGACTTCTCAATGTCATAAATACTGCAAGTTTTTTATTATTATTCTATTGTGAACCTGAAAAAATTTTACTGTTTTCTCAGAGTTCGAGTTTGGATTGACTAAATGCACTAATGTAGGTCATTTTTATACCATCAAATTAAAAAGACTAAATAAAAAGATATCATGCGTATGTCACCACTTTATGTTTTAAGCCCTTTTGAAAGTTTGTTGCTTTTTTTGTGTGTGATTTTGATATAAATTTGCAATTGACATCAAATTAAAATATTTGCTTTGATTTAGATATTTTAAATGTAAACTATTAAGTATGTTACAAATTAAAATTGATGTTAAAAAGTGTTTTATCTTAAATGTATCTACCATAAGGATAATTGCCCAAAGTTATCTCAACCCCTCAAAAAACCACTCACTGCTTGACCTTTAAACTTTCTCATGCATTAAGTTTAAAAATTATTTTGTCCAGTAAATCACATTGTGTTTTTGAGGGGAGAAAAATAATTACACAAAACCAGTTCCTACTTTTTAGAGAACGAGACCAAATTCTCAGATGATCTTGGTAATGGAGGCATTATTCTTTTACATTTAAAACACTAACATGCTACCCAGAATTAAAAATTAAAGATCCAGAAACAGACATTTTACTGTATGAATAAAATCTGTTGGAAATTGGAGTGTCAATTCCATTCTGCAAGGGTTGTCATTTTATTTGTTTGGCCAAAATTTATGTCTGCCATAAGAATGCGCCAGATGCCAAGGAAAGCACTTTTTTCTCTCTTTTCAAGTAGCCATCAGCAATCTTCAAGCACATATAAAATTAACAAAATATGATTTGGCTACACATTATTGAGTTTTACTAGACATGTTAGGGAAAGAAAGGGTTTGTGATATTTTCCCTTCACCACCAGCAACAGCGTCAAATATGGCTATTTTAAAAAGTTGCTGCTCTGCAGTTACTGTGGCACATGGGACTGAAATTTCCATTACAATGCTCCAAGCTTGCCTCAGGTCCTGGAGACTGTGGGTATTATTTTTTTTAAATGTTAATTTTTATTTTATTTTTACTTTATATGTAGAAATCTGACAGTACTTAAATTTTAATCATTCAGGAGCTCAATCCAGGATTTCTTTCAAAGCTTAAAATTCCCTGTAAAGCCAAATTCCTTGATGTGCAAGAAATGCAGAATCAAACCCTGGGTAGCTGGATCCAAGCTTTGTTTTATCAGCCAAGAAACAAAGTTCTCCTGATTTGAAGTACTGCACATAACATTGCTAAGATAAGGATTTAGTTTCCTAAGCCAGGCCCTGATCCTTTAATGAGCTGTGGGGAGGCTCACACACAGCCACACTGCTGGAGTCACACTGACTCCACTTGCAGGAAACTCCAGTTCTGGCCAGGTTTCCCTATTTCCCCTCGACTTCAACAGGAGAGAAAACCATCCTTTACACTGTCAGTTCATTATATTTCAAGACCCCTTAAAAAGCATTTATTCCACACCCTCTGAATTCAGCAGGAACAGGACGTTTCTAGAAGTGGGTTATTTTCACTTGATTGATATTATTAATTTAACAGTAAGAATAACTAAAGAGCACAGAATGAGAGACTTTTTCATTTGTTTTTCTTTTCTAAGAGACATTAGCATAGCTCCAAAATGGCTCATCATCAGATGATGATGTATTCTCCTGCAAAGGCACAATATCATTCTACTGATCACCACAGATGCACCATTAAACAATTCCTCTAAATAGTAAGATATTTTGGGATTATACTTTCTCTACCATTTTTGCAACACTTATCTGTCCTCACTACAAATTATTTTTACCAAAACATTTTCGTTGAAATCAGTACTCTTTAAAAAAGGATTTACTTCAAGAAAACATAGTTTAGATGGAAAAATGTATCAATGAAAGTCTGTAATGTTATTTCAAAGATCCCCCATTTACCTTAGCAATTCAAAAAGAATTTCATTGCTTTTTAAACAAAATTATTTCCAGTACTGTTGTATAAGAAATCTAAAATCACTGAATTATTTATTTCTATTTTTACGTGTCTTTTCTGTGGTGTCAACAACACACCTCAAAAATAACATATATCACACTGAGATTTTTTCCTGTAGAATATTTACATGAAATATTCCACCTTTTAAAGTTTGTGTAACCATTCTGCATTCATCATAATGTAAACCAATCAAAAACATACAAAAATGCTACTGATGTACTAAGATATTAATTTGAAAATAAATAATACCTTGGCATTTTACATAAACATGATAAAATGGTGATAAGAAATGTCAAGAAATAAAATTATGTTGTAAAGTCTTCTGTAAGTTAATATTTTGACACTCCTACTCTACTTTTTTCTCTAAAAGAAAACTGTTTATTTTAGAAAATAAGACTCAGTAGTGTTGTACATAGCAGATAGCAGAAATTATTTACAAGCAGATCATTTTATGGATCCCCCATTGTTCTGGCAATACAATGTGATGATCCTCAATACTTCATTTCATGAATTCATCACTTTATGGAAACCCATTTTGCTACAAACAAAACATCTACCCACTGTGGAGTGCTTAATTTGGACAACTTTCCCAATCTAATATATGGAAACGTTGGCAAGAAAATATCCTTCACCTTTAAAATTGCTCATAAAGGCATAGAAATTAAATTGGTGCTTACTTTCCAGTTTGTGGAGCAACAAATCCCAGGCTGAGCCTGTTTGCATGTGGCCAATAGCCAGCATTGTCCCTCCAGAGCTCAGGGCTCTCCACACGCAGTTACGTGTCAGCCAAGGTACAGGAGGACCTCTGGCACCAGCACCAACGCCAGCCAGAGGACACCAAGAGACAGCACTGGGGTGGGGAACAAAGCTATGGAAGATCCCTCACAAGCCAGCCAGGAACATCTTTGAAATCTCAGCAAGAGCTGTCTGGAGGCTGGTCCTCTCTTACAGAGCACAGGGACATGCTCGGTGTCCAGTGAGATAACTCCCTGCAAGTGGGATGTACCCAAAGATTTCCCCTTCTTCCCCCATACCAGACACATCCAGACAGAATCAAACCATGTCTGATAGCCTACAGCACCACCTGAGTTCACCACATTCACTTTGGGGAGTGAAGCTATGTCACATATATCACACACTGATATGTGACACATATGTCACATATGTCACACACTGGCAAACTGAGCCTTTGGAATGATCTCGGCAACACTCACTGGTTTTGCTCACAGCCAGTTTGTGCCACCAGCCTGTTTTAAAGGTATTTCATTACCCCTGCTAGCTCTGAGTCTAGTGATTTTTGGGTATATGTCATTAGTCTGAGTGCTACCCAAATCTACTGCACAGAGGTCTGAGCAGGGATAAATGCCAGAGATTAATTTAGAAGATCAGATCGTGGAAGGAGGAAGCCCCCCACACTTTTCTTAGTCCTACTGCATTTGCTTTGGGGATGCATGGCTCTGGCTAGTAAAGCACATTTATACCTTTGAAGAGATCAAAACAAGACCTGTTTGGGGACATTTGGGTTAGAAGTTCTCACATGCTTTATAAATGCAGGCCAGTACACTTTAAGCAGGTCACACCACGTACCCTTGAAGATCTGCAGGCCTGAGCACCACATGAAACACCTCATCAACACTTCCAGTCAAAATCAATCTCACTCCAACAGCAACAGAACAGTGTTCTGTCATCCCGAGGCACAGGAATGACACACAGCAACTGCCCAGGGAACAAACAGCAAAGCCTCAGGTAGCTGGATTCTGACCCGCTCACAGGGATTTTTTCCCTGACTGATGCCGGAAAATTGCACGCCAATTTAGAAGGACAAGAGGAGCCTGGCAAGGCTGGACACCTGCACTGCAGCATTTGGACACGTGCCCACAGCCCCCTGCAGGGTCCCAGCCTGCAGCAGGGGCTGGGGAGAGCAGGGAGAGCTGATCCTCTCAGTTTCCCTCAGCCCAATCATGAATGCACGGTGAGAAAGGGAGGCCTGACCTGTCTTTGCTCCTTCCATCACACGAGAGGGTGTGCCAGGCTAGATACTCAGAGCTGCCATGTCTGAAGATACAGAAACATACTTTTGTTTTGGCTTTAGAGGGCAAAAAGTAGGGAGTAGCTCTAAAACAATATGGCAAAAGAGCAACACCCAGCACAATCATCTGCACAGCACTGGGCACAGTTAGCGCCTCGCACAAACACAACACAGCTTCATTAATCGCTCCCAAGCCACCCAGTTGTGGGGACAGACAACACGCAGCTCTCCATAAACACGTATGGCATGAACCAGCGCTTGCCTTTTCCCTCCGTTTCACCTTATTGCACAGCTCTGGCAATCCAAACGGTCACTCCAAGATTCTTTGGAGCCTTTGTGCGAGCGCTGCGCTCGGCCGGCAGAGAGGAGCGGCAGCGGCAGCCAGCTGGCCGGCCAGGCGCTGGACACCTGCCAGGGTGGCTCGCCTCCAGCACTTCAGCCCCTGGAAGCTTTGTAGCAGGAAGTGGCTGACAGACCATCAGGGAGGATGCATTTTGTCCATTAGGTAACTGAAGCATAATTTGATGGAAGTCAACACACACAAAAAAAAAAACAAGCCAAAATAAATAAATAAATAAAAAGACAACCCTTGCTGAAGTTCACAAGGTGACAGTCACATGGAAACTAGTTCTATGGTTTGAAGTAAAAATTGTAGCACTATGAGATATATAACATATTGGTGACACTGTCCCTACATCACCATCATACCACTTTTGCCCTGTGCAGCCTGCCATTTCATTTCCAGAGCTAATGTTCTTTGCAATTTTCCCACATCCTGCACCACATACAAGAATATTTTCAATATCCCAAAAACATTTCTACTTGTAATAGTATATCAATTAATTGTGCAATAGGTTTTCTCCTTTCCTTTCAGCTTTGAGAGATTTCTAAATCAGACTGGACTGTTACCAGCAGTAAAAGAATAATATGTTTTAACAAGTGTGTCTAGCAGAGGATGATGGTCTGTCGATTTGGTACTAGAAAAATGAGAGATGCAAAGGAGACCTTTGCCTTTCAGCAACTAACCCTTCAAAGATCTTAAGCACGGAAAGGCCTATTATGATCTTTTAACCTGACCTACAAAGTATTGGAATAAATTTTCATTTAGCAATTACTACACGAAGGCTGCATCACTAAAGGTGAAAAAAACAACTCTCTGGAAATTCTTCCAGACTCAGTGTAGAAATGCTAAGTGGAAAAGCATTTGCTGTAACTCTGAACACTCTGTTTAAGCAGTGAATAATTTCACTGTCAAAGAGAAGCACCTGATCTCTAATCTTAAACTGTCAGATTTCAGTGTCCAACCACTCCATCTCACAGAACACACTGTGCTTCTATGCCCTACTTGCTGCTCAGTTTCAGCATTGGTTGTAAACTCCTCACGGCTCTTTATGATGTATCTGGCATGAAGAGATCAACTTGCTACTACTACTACCACCATCTACTAGCACATTAATCTTTCTAACCAGCACATCCCTTTGGAGTTCACATTCAGGTATTTATCCACCACAACTCTCAAATTCTCTTTGTAGTAATTGTTTTCAATTAATATTTTCCTTCCAGTAACTGTGACTTTTATGTGCTTGCAGATAGCACACCTGAGAAAAAAGACCTCTTAACCACAAATCTATTACAGAATGACTTGTTAGATTGTCACTGAGCTCAAACAGCACCTTTCTGCTCAAGTGTTACAGAGATTGGGGCACACTTCACTCTTCTGCATATAGATCTGACTTACTGTTCAGTTCTACCTTGATCTAGACTCACATTTTGATGGGCTTAAAAGCAAACATGCATATGTCTGACAAGATGTGAGATTAACTTCTCACATTTTCTTAAGCAGCAATGGAAAAATCCTATTTCTGCTATAAAGGCCTCTCTCATTCCCATTCCTCACTGACCACAAGTGTACATGATTATGGTCCTTAAAACACCATGAAGAAAGGTAAAGAGTTTATCCCAGTGTTGCAATGGCCAGACCTTGAGATTAGTTTTCCTGTGCTTCATACACCTGAGGGTATTTAACAGAGGGCTAGCAAAGAGTAGACTGGAGGGGAGAAAAATCTTCAATCCATCTCTGTACCTATGTCTATCTCTGACAGAAGATTCATTATATTGGCTTATATTTAGGAAACACCACTCAGTTGGCAATTCAGAGAAAAATATTGCGCATGAAGTTAGAGTATCACTGTGCCCACCAGCAACACTGGCTGTGAACAAAGAGAGGATTCCAGAGACTGCATTGTTTGAATTTTGCAACAGCTGTACCCTCACTTGTATTCCTTCTCACAGCCAACATAAAAGCAGCTGGAGTAGACCTTCCCATGCTCAGTTCTGGGTGGAAGTAAGCCCCAAAGTGCAACAGGTGTTTTTTGTCATTACAAACACCCTACTGCTAATATAGAAAATAAGCAAAAACAAATATAATTTTAAAAAAAATCCAGGAAAAACCTTTTACACTTGCTGCAAAATATAATGCACTGAAAATCCATAGGTATTACTATGGCTACTACTCCAGAGATAACTAAGGTTTCCTTCCTTCTCTTACTTTGCAGGTTTCTCTGTTGTGCTTTATTCACAAGAAGAGTTCAATAACAAATTATCCTTAATTTACTGCTACTAACAATGTAGGCAATTTTTGGTCCCAAGTCTGCTGCCTTAATATAGGCAAAACACTCAGTGAGGCAGACAGAATCCTTGCCTGAGTTAAGAAGGCAGGATTAGGCCCGCTTTATTATACAGTTATTTATTACACAACGATAATTAAGATGAGGCAGACAAGCTCATTTATTTGGCAACAGCAACCCTGGCTGAAACACACTGTTAAAAAGTGCTGAGCATAAATAATATGAAGAAATGCTTATGCAACAATAAGAAAATGTATGATTGTGTATTCTATCACACAGCTTAAAAACTGCAGGTTAAGCAAATTACCACTGGCGCTGCATATCCATAATTCTGCCGATCACCTAAATGAATGATCAGGTATGATCCTTTCAATTCTAGCAGCGTTTCTTTCTAAATACCTCACTATTTAGCAGCCTAAAGGGAGCCAACACATCAGTAGTGCCTTCTATGCACTGTCGAGTCCCAGCTTGAGCACACCAAACTCTGAGGCCTTTTGAAATCTTTAAAGACAATCACACATAAGACAGTTTCTATATTGCAGGGCTGGGTAGCGCTACTGCAGCACAAAACAATATTTCAAGCTTTCTGATATACATGTGTCACCTCTATGTGACAAATAGCTTGTATTAATTAGGCACTAGACTTGGTGAGATTGCTGTTATTAACTGAGAGAAGATGGGTTGAATTTAATTGTGTGTGACATCAAAGCCAAGTGACTGATATTTCAAGCATCATTTAAAATGTTTGATATTGGAGTCATTGTATTCACATAAAGACTGTCTAAAAATATAAAGGAGAATGATGAGAGAGGAACTGAAATGCATTCATACAATCCATCTTATGAAGTGAATTTGATTTAATTTTGCTTGTATTTTTGACCCAGTGTTGACAATATTTATTTATTTAGTTATATAAAATTATTACTTTGAAGAACAGCTTATTTTTCTCAGTACTGATTTTGGAGACAGCTGGGATGGTTTGTATTGGTTCCAGCATCAATGTTCTCAGAAATGTGGACATGAGGGAGGGGGAACGTAAAAGATCAGCTTGCACTGAGATTTGCTTTATAGCCATTAATGAACACTATTTGGAAAATGTTTACTTAAGAAAAGCAGACTGCACATTATTTAGGCAAACGTCCATAACAGCTTGAAAAAAAGAAAGGGGGAAAGGAAACTATGTTTTAAATTGCACACAAAAGAATGTATTTAAGGAGTAAGAGCTCACTATCTTACTATGCACTGTTCAAATAGTAACTATTTCACACTCATCAGGATGTGAGGAATGCTCTTTTAGGGTCGAATGTTTCTCTCGTTTAAGATGTTGGCAAAAATCCCCTTCGGTTTGACAGGGCAGAATCATACTTGTGATGTAGCATGATAATGTATATGGTGTTTTGCTAAAAAGTGGGTCAATAAACAATTGCCCCAGAGGATACTTGTCTATAATGCTTCTGCATTGTACCATTTCCTTTTAGTTCTTTCTTTAAAAATAAATAAAATAAACCACTTGCTTATTCCATGCTTGCCATAAAGCACACAAAACAATCCAACCGAAATCAGCTTAATTAAACTGCGATGCATTGCAAGCAAACATGTATCCCCTAGGTATTCCCAAGCAGACAAATCTGAAGTGCACGACAGCCAAAAGTAAATATTAACAATTTCACAAAACAGAAAGACAGTGTTCCAGTCAGAAGAACCTCCCCACTGCCACAGTGGTGCCCTAGACCCACACACTACGGGGCAAGGAGGGACAGCCAGGCTCACTGGAGGTGCCTTCCCCTTCCTGCAGCCCAAGGAGGTCAAAATATAAAATCCAGTATGTATAATATATATAAATCTAACACATATGTATGCATGTAACATGTGCATATATATTTATGTGTGGATTTTCATGTACGTAAATATGTGTGTGCTATTTTAGGTCAGAATTACTACTGCCATAGTCACTAACACAACCAAGTATGTACAAATGATATAACCTCATCCCAGTGGGATTCAGTTCTCAGAGGGACTTTGTCATCCCAGGAATGTATTCTACACTGATCACACAAAATGTTTAATCACATGCTTAATTGTAAGGACTGATTTTGATGGGGAAACTGATGTGCATAAAGCCAAAGACACATAAATACCTCAGCAGTTGAATAGGTAGAAAGCCCAATAGCTGATACAGAATTCATGGATAAACTTCAGTTTATGTGAGAGCAATTCTCCCCTATTTCTTCACAGCAGTGGATCAAAATCTTTTTTGAAATTTTCCAAATTCTCTTGTCCTCAGTGATAATACAACGGTGCACCTTTTCCTCACTCTGTACAGGATTGACATTAGCCTCAGGTTTTAACTAGCCTTCTGCTAAGAAAAGATTTAAATAATTTCATTGAAAAGCAAGGAAAAAAAAAACTTAGTGTGTCTGGCAGGATTCTTTGGCAGTTGCAATATCAATTTTAGCATAATTGATAAAATAATTTATATAACAAAGCAAATTTTTTCTATATATGAATAGTCCACAGAAGTAGTTCTAGACTCCCTGCAATTCATTTGTTATTAGGAGCTATTTAGGGAATAATTACAACAACCTCTCACTGCTCTGTCCTTCATCTGACAGGAAATCGCTGAATTTTTTTAAAAATCCATCAAGTATATTCCTACTTTTTGATAAAATTTGAAAAGCTCTCTGAACCAGGTTGCAGTACCATACATGCAAATTAAAAATNGTGTTTCCGTAACTGTCCCACCCAGAAAGTTCATCTGCCTAAAAGAATATTCAGGGGAAGCAAATATTTAAGGGTGTGAATACAATCAAAGCAAAAAATGCAAACAGACATCTGAGGGGGTTGTGTTGCTCCTTCTACACAGCTTGCATTGAAAGCTTTATATTTTGAAATTAAATAATTTTAAAAGAAAGAGCTCTTCCTTTGATTTGCAGCAGAATGTGCTTTAAACTAAACTCATGCTTAAATTCTGTCACTCCTGAAATCAATTATTCTTCCTGTCTAATGCTTTCTGGTGAGTTGGTTATGGGATAAAAATGTCAAAGGGAAAAGTTAACAGTTATAACCCTGTGCCCAAATACATACATGTATTTAAATGTAACTCAGAGATATTATTTGGGTTTGTAATCAAGAACTTTCATAACACTGACAAAAAGGAGTCGGCATTAATCTATTAATAGCCTCCATTTGTCTTCAGAAAAATGGTGAAAACCTTAAGGCAAGGTTTTGACAGGAGTGGTGCTACTTCTCCTTTGAAGTATAAAAATGTTTAAGTATCAAAAATGCCTGTGACATAAAAGTCACAGGCATATTTGATAAAGTTTCTTTCTATTTGGTCTTTAAACTTAGCTAGTATGTTGTTGTCTGGAACATGACCTTTTTGGAACTGCTTTTTGAGCATCATTCCAGTGACTGAAATACCAGTAAGTGTGTTTTGGATGGCTTCCAGTCAGCTCATCTACCTGTGTGCTGTGAGAGCCTGAGCCTGCTGCACTGCTGCTGCACAACAGTGCCCCGGGCATTCTTTTCCTCTCCTCACCAACACACGTGACTTTCAGTTTTTGCAGCCATTTGTAGTTCACTGGCAGATTTATTGACCAGGAAAGTTCATGCCTCCTCTGTGCTGCCCAAATGGGCTGTGGTTTGTTTTGTTTTTGGCTGGACTTCTACCTGACCTCCAATGCTGTAGGAACCATTTTACACCAGCAATTAAATGCTGGACTAGTTATTTGTAGCTTGCAATTGTCCCCATTTAGAAGACTAACTGCCCAATTGCAAAGCTTCTAAATGGGTGCAATTGCAAGCTCAAACAGTTGGGCCCATGTGTAATTACGGTCACAAAATTGGGCTCACTTATGTCGGAGGTTGCTGCAGAAGACAGAGGCCACCAGCTAAAAGTAATGGTTCTTTGCCTGGTTGCTGCTATGTGCTGTTCATTACAGCAGGAGGAATGAAAGGAAAAGCCTCTTGGTGGGAATACAGAAAACATAAATACATTAAGACAATTTGAGACTATAAAGTGATCAACGTGGCGCCTAGGACAAATGATCATAACTGTCTCATGCCTAATCACCCATTTCAGACACAGCTTTGTGAACAAGTTTTGTTCTCTTTCATGGCTTTTCTGTTATTAAGGCAGAACAGTGTCAGTGGTCAGAGGACTCAATTCCGGGTACCAGAGGCACAGGCTGTGGGATACCACTGGCCATTTTAAACCATCTGCTGAACCTACAGCTTTTTTCCTTCTCTCCACTTGAAAGAAGTTGATCAAGAAAACACCAGCTGGAGGTTTTTTCTCCTGTCACATAGTTAGACAGTAGGTACAGTGCTACTGCTGTCAGGGAAATTGTGTCTAACTCATCCTAATCATAGTTAGGATTAATTTCCCACTTGTTTCTCCCCAGTTCAAAGGTATTTTCAATAGTTGAAGGGCATACCTCCACAGGTAAATGTCCCTTTTTCGTGACAGCATGCTATCCTGCACGTACATGGGGTTCTCCCCAAAGCATATTCCGGCCTTGACAACGGGGGTGCAGCCCTACAGACCCAGGCACTCCCCAAAGCATCCTGTTCACCAGCCCTTCATTACCACTGCTTAACACCACGGCACAAGTAAGGAACAGCTCCGCTGCATCCACACAAATTCCTTCATCACAGCCTCCTCCAACCGGTGTGCCTAATCAGCCGCCGAGCATGTCAAACCACTGCTGTTCAGCTCATCTGCTGATGACACGAGACACATCTGGGCAATGGAACAAAGAGAATATTCTAAAATGATTATGCTAAGATGAGAATTAATATTCATCCCCAAAAGGTGCAACTGCCAGCTCAGAACAGTAAATAAAATCGACTACCCTACAGCGTCAAAGTCTTGGGGACCAGGTTCTCCCAAATCCATTGAAACCAAATTTCATTTAGTGAGGATGAGGCCATTGAGACAGGTACTCAGGTAAAACAAATAAATTTAAATATAACTGCATTTTTTTCAGTATCACGTGCAGTGCAGAGTGGATATATTTGGTGGGGATCCAACAAATGATATTTTAATGTACATACATAATTTATTGAGCAAGCAGTAGACTTGGCTGAATGAATGTCAGCCATTGAAGATCCAACATGGTGTATTTTCATGCTTATTACTTGGTACGATAGCAAAGAAGGAAGCATTTAACATATTTATGAACTCGAAACATCTCTCAGGTTCCACAGTGCAGGACTATCATGAATGTTATCACATTCTTGTTCTATAGTCACAATAAGAAGTAAGTTAAGCACTTGCTATGTATTTTTCAACCTAAAAACGGTTGTAGTTACAGATTACCACCTATATTATTCTGTTACAATTCTTGCAGTAGTGTGAAATACAGCTAAAGAACATAATCCACCTTTATATCTTGCCCATAATTCCCATTTATCTTACATAAAGTGAATGAGATTCAGTATCTAATTTCTGCAGATTTTGCTTAAAATTATAATTATTAGATTTTGAAAAATTTAGTGGTTGCAGGTCCAAAAAAAGACTGCTTAATGTCTATCATAGAGCAAAATTACTAGTTGTCTGTTTAAAAGTAGCCATTTTTTAGGTATCTTCAGTCTAAACTTTATACACAGATGTGCCTGATGACTGTAAGGTAATGGGAGTCCAGATACCATGATCCTGTCCTTGGCCCTGCCGTTCTGATGAGATATTTCACTGGATACATTAATTGGCTTCAAAAGTTTCCCGTTATTACGGTTGCTCCCCATAAGCAAGTCCTTAATTTTAGACAGCAGGAGCAGACTTCATTTCATATCAGTTTAATTGCCTCCCGTTACCTACATCCCAGATAGGTAAAACCCATACCTACCTAGAATTACCTGGTGACGAGAATTAGATGTGCTTATTTCTTTCCATGAGCCCTAAATGCAGCTAAGACATAGTGTTTCAAGTTCAGAGATAGAATCTCTGTGACCGCTCTGTAAAGTTAGATTTCAGAGATGAATCACAATCCTACTTCCAGTGCTGAGAGGCCTTTGCCTCCCATTGATTTCAGGAGGAGTTGCATGTGCTTAATGTCCAAAGTGTAGTAGCCACATTTTGAGGCCAGCTCTGCACTCAGTGCCTCCCATCGCTCTCATTAGGCACCTGGAACCTGACCCGGATCACGGAGCAATCACGGCCGCTGCGCTTCGCCACGGCACCACCTCCACCCTGCCGAGATAAAGCACCTATTTGGACCTCCTTGGCTCTGAAGATTCACTAGAGAGGAGAGCACAAGTGTTTCTGAAGAGCGAGGAAGAAGAAAATTAGTCTTTCAACAGGCTATCATTACATAAGTAGGCTAATATAATTTTTTTTCTTTGACAACTGATTTGTGGAAGGTAGAGACAGCACACTCTACAGCAGCTTAATATGTCCTAAGGCCCCACAGGTCTGCTCAAGCAGAAGAAAAATACAGGAGAAGCAATGCCAGAAGACACCTGGGGAAATGGTGTCCCCATCCTCCTGTGGGCTTGTGTGGAAAGCCCTTGGAAAATTTTCAACCTGATTTGCTTTCTGCTTTCCTGATTGTTCAGTGATAATAAAATAAGAATGGCAAATACAAAAAGCCTTTAAAGGACCGAGGCTTGGAGCTTTATTTCCATTTCCCGGGTTAGTGAAACCACCCACTAGCTTATATAGCCCTTAGGCAGCCTCTTCCCTGAATTTATCCTCACAGGACACCATTGCTTACAGTTTTTCTATTCTGTATAGGTTCTTATACTGCCCTCGTCACCGTAGTAGCTGAGTGCCTTCAGGTAGTGCATTATGCAATGTGACTAACATCTGTGACAGCCAAAGCAGGAGGCAAAAACAGTTAAGGCCCCAGTAGCTTTCCCCCTACACAGCATTTCACTTTCCAACACTAATAACTTTCTCTCTGTGAATACACAGCTAGATTGTTGTGGTCACATTCGTAGCAGATCAGCAACATTTCATTCCCTCTGATGCTGAATTTCTCACTTTAGTATGGCAGTGTGGGGATCATTCTCCTTTACTTTGTTTACTGAAATGCCAAAGGCCAGATATAATTCTTCAATTATATTTATTTTAAGAATATCAGCAATGACCACAAAAACATGGTAGGCAAGGTAGCCTGGACTGGAGATGCAAAACACAGGTTTCAGAAAAGGTCGGTGTAAGACAGCATTTGGCGCTACCTGCAGTGTGAGTGGAAATTTTTCAGCACCAGACTCAGCCTTACAAGCCTTGGGGTGGAGGTTAAAGGGGCACCGTGTTCCCCAGGAGTGACAACTGAATATCTCATTGCAGGAGAACTCGCATATGGGAACAATACGCCCGCAAACCTTTCAAACGCATGCAATTGCTTTGCCAGAGCACTTGATATGTTGTGGAAGGAACATTGCAGGGCAGGTGGTTGCTGTGAGATGACCCCACACTTGGGACCAAGAGTGAGACTTGAGGTCAAAGGTCAAGTGTGGCTTTGTTAGAAGCAGAAAATACAGTCACCTCTGCACTGCTGCCCACCCTGCAGCACGCAGTGCTGCTGAATGCCACACAGGTTGCAGGACCGCTGTTCACTGGCACAAAACAAAGCAATTACATCTATTATTATTTTTCTGATTGCACGAAATGCAATGTGGAGATCTATTAAATTCTATGTGCAAATATAAAACAATGTTCTTTTTTTGCTGTCTTAGGCGTGCTAGTTCACCAAGACAATGTGAAGGGTAAAATGAAAATTAGTAGAAAATTATGTTAAATAAATAATTACAAAATTAAAAATCTCTTGCCTCATTCTAGGCAGGTATTGTCCTAGAGATTATTCACCTACTGCTTCAGAGTTATCCTTGACTTTAAGAAACCTTAATGGAAAGTTAAGGATTTGGGGGTGAAGGGAGAGAGCAGAGGATGGTTTTGTGGGTTCCCTCCCAAGTGCCAGACACCACACATTTAGAAACTACCTAGATAATAATTGACCTGAAATAATACATAATGTAGGGAATGCTGTAGAGAAAACTGAAAATATCTGAGAATATTTCACAAATTTTATATACACATTCCAGGAAGGATTGCAAAAGCTGATTAAGAGCATATGCAGCAACAACACAATACCACAATTAGGATGGGAAATGCAGAACACTAGACTTGATCTTGCCTCAAGCAGAATGTCCAATAGCAGTGAACACTACACGGAAAGAGGGACAGAGCACAGATGTTCAGAGCAGAAGACAAGCCAAGAAAGGCTTAAAAGATCACCAGCTACAAGACATTTCATAGAAAGCACGCTGCCTTATTGCTCTGTGAGCATTATCACACAAGACAATGCACAGTCTAATTTAAATAGTCAGAGGGAAAGATCCTTAAGCTGGCTGCCAGTTGGCTACAACAACAAATATGTATCGCTGTTCTGACAACATTCACTGCGGTAAACTGCGCTGTGAAGTGATTATCACAGAGACTCTGACACCCCAGCACAAATAGCAACTCAAAGAATCCATCAATATCCTTCTGGGGTGACAAAGCCAGAAGGGGATGGTAGGAAAACCATCACAGCCTGGCCAAGGGGACATGAGGGCAAACAGTGCCTTCCTGTGGAGTCTGCCCTGCCGTGGCTGTGCTCCAAGGGCAGTGCTGCAGCAGCTGACTGTGTCTGCAGAGCTCTACATGTCACTGCTGTGCTCCAGTCAGTACCAGCCTACAAATACCAACTACATTGCCTTGTAGGAGCCACTGAAGATGTACATTCATGTGCAGGCCCAAAATAGTTGTATTGATGTACGCAAGTATTTGCAAACTGTCAAATTTGTAATTTCTAAAATGAAAAAGTATTTACACTGGGCTTGCCTGATGCAGTTCAGGGAAGACTTTCTGCAGGTCTCTGGACCCCAGCCTACAGGGAGGAATGAGGAGGGAAATTAATCTGGTTGCGGATTATTTCTTTAATTGCTATCTCCATTACAGAGATAAAGTAGGATAGGGTAAGTCCTCCATTACATAGGATAAAGTAATTGAGCAAGAATGCACCTATGACATGAGAGAAGTCACTGACTATGTGACCCATACTTTAATGGTGTGATACAAAGGTCAGGAGAAGCAGTGGAAAGTCTCCCATGATTTTAATGGCTGATACAATAATGTAGGCTCAGTATAATCAAGCAGTTAGAGCAATGGGCATGAACCTAGGAAGACTGGCCCACTTCTCTGCTACACATATGTTCAAGCTCATGTTTAATTTCACAGTAATACTCATGATAACAAGATCTCTGTTTGTTCAATGAACACTCTGATGTTGCTGCTCTCACACCAGTGTTTTAATGGTCTTGTTGAAACTCAGCTTCGTGACACTTCTTTCCAAGGAGCAGCCTGGGAGGATGTGGTGCCTCTCTTAAACTTTTGTGTGTGCAGCTCTACAGTGAACATTTAGGGAATGGTGCCAGATGCAAGTGTATTTGCCAATCAACTGCTTGATGGTTTTGCTTGATGGTTGTTCCAGAAATGGAACTTTCTTTAGATGACTCACTAATGCTTCACTCCAGCTACCTAACACCTACCTCTACTACAAAAGCTGCTCCAGTGAATGAACGTGACACTCATCCCATGAAAACCTTGTCCAAGTTCATACTTTGGTCATGAGTGCTATCTAAGAGAGACTCTCCAGCTGGTTTCTCCATCCATCTGTCAGTATTAACAGTGGCGTGTGCTGTCCAAGGCTGTTTGCACAAACAAGTGGGAGAGGCAGCCACGTTTTGCAATTATGCCCTTGATGGAAAAAATAATTTTTAACGCTTTCATTCTTTGTCTTTGCCTTGTGCCATGACATTCATCTCTAAGTGAAGATGTCCTGACATCAGCTGGATTGTAAATGTGGGTGCAAATACAATTTTGTGCCATATTGTGTCACTCTCCTGCTTTTAGTCTTTCTGTACGTGAGTCACTGTAATGTACTGTGCAGAAGCTGTGATGCATGGCAGGTATCAAGGCTGGCATATCAGCCTACATGTGCCAGATGATGGTGTACTTCTCCCACCTATGCTTTTCTTCCAGGATTTCTGGGTTAAGGCAGCAGGCAGAATAAACACGGAGCAGTCAGTCAGAATACATTCGAAGGCGTGCAGGACAAGCCCCAGGATTTATTTTGTGTGCTTCAGATGCATTTTAAACTGGCTTCTTCCCCTACTCAGTGTCTCTGTAACATGTAGATAATTCTCCCCTCCAGACCCTTACACCTTTTTGGTTAGCTCAGAGAGCAGTGTTGATCTTTCCCACCTGGACTGCAGCTATCACGCAGTGCCTGTCATTCTCATACAGATCAAAAAGGATTTTGCAGGCTGTTGCCCTTGATCTGTGCCTTATATGTCAGTGTTAAATGCTTCAACTGAGAGATGCCTGCTTAAAATACATCCTCACCATCAAACCAAAAGGTCCTGAGGCATGTGGAGCACTGCTTAGTAATGCCTGTGAGAGGAAGTCCTGGCCACCATGGCATCAGCAAGGCTTCCTGCAGCACCTGGCATTTTTGATGAAGATCATCCATCCAAATAGTGACCTAATGCAACCCTGTATGACTTCTGAGCCCAGGAGATAGCAGTGTATGTGCAAACGTTAGGGTTTCCTTTTCGAAGGGAATTCGATGTGGTTAACAAATTCTGCACTCCAGGTACTCTTCATCCTACAGCTGCAACTGCTAGCACTTTTATAAAGCTGTCTTAATTACCAGTGACCCTGTGCTCTTCAAATGCATCAGCAGTACAAGGGATGATTCAGGATGACAGGGTCACAAGCAATGGGAAAGAGTGTCTGATCCATGCCCCACTTACATACATCTCTAGCTCATAGAGTATCTGCCCTAGATTAAAAAAAAATCTTCATGCCAAGAACTCTGTTTCAGTAGAATTTAAAAGGACTTGGGTTCCAGCCCTCTTTTATTAAAGTGTTGGTAGGATAAAATCTGTATAAGACACAAGCTCTAGGACAGAACATGTTAAAAAAATGATTTGTGGATGTGAAAGCTGGTATATTTGAGTCTTCTGGAGAAAAAGGATTTTCACCCTTAGCCTAAAGTTAACTATTGCCTCTAAATTAACTTTTAACATTTTATATGAATTGTAAAAAAAACTGTGTATGATTTTATGTCATTATGATACAGACAGCTGAGAAGAATTGCAAGTTGACATGATAAGAACCCAACGCACAAATTTGCTGTTGCTAAAAGTCTCCCTGAGGGAGTCACCAAGCTCTAGAAAATTCTTCCCATTACTGAGGATTTCTCCACAATGGCTATGCTTTTGGGGGAGTCAAGCTGCCTAGGAAAATCTCTCTCCTCATCCCCTCCACCACCAGCACTGCCCTGACCAGCAAACGCAAGGAGGAGTTATTACATGCTACATACATTGCAGTGAAATAATTTAAATTATTTAAATCGTTTAGAAATGAGAAATTACAAAGTAGCCTCAAGTGCATGCTTAGGTGCTTTGATGAATAAAAGCTCTCACATGTAAAACAATCAAAATACTCCACTCCAAAACCAAGATGTTTATAAAAAAGATATCTGTCATGTTGCTCCAAGAGCTAATCTCACATCCTCCTCTATCCTTTACAAGAGAGTCCTAATATTATGTTAATGGTAAAATATTCTTTTTAAATAAATTATAGGAAAATAATTCAATCTTGAATGTTCTATTATTTGTAAATCTAATTGCTTATGTCTTTTGCTTAAAAACACAAATAATCCTCAGCATGCCTCTCTTTAGTGTGGCATAATATTAAGTCAAAAAGAGACGTAGCTTTCCTCCTCTAACTCAAGGAAATTCGTACTGGAAGATCTCACTCATGTGATTGTTGTGATCACACTAATGTGATTCTGCAGCCAACCATACAAAGTTTGTCAGAAAGGAAAAACCAAAGACCTCAGTCCTGCCAAAACTTTAGGAAATGTCTGTTCAACTAAGCTGCCATAAGCACTTATATAAATCAGTTGAAATTGACACATCCAGAAAAACTTAGAAAATGTTTGAGAAATTCTGTTCTTTGTCAAGATTTTATTTTCCCCCAGTTTCTGTGGATTGCTCAAAAGTAAGGGAAAGGAAGAATTAAAAACTAGCTGTAAAACCACCAAACACTAGGTATGTATAGTACCTTATGTAATTAGTTCATTTTTGTAACTCTTGCTCAGAAGCACCTACATTTCAAACACAGTTTGTTCCTGTAGTTTATTATAGCTCAATTGCTGTTTATATTTAAAGTTATTTAGCGTTCTCTCCATGCACCAAGTGCGTCTGATGACGTCACTAAGTACAATAATAACATCAGAACCAACTATTTGTTGTGCTAAGAACATGGTTTTCTCCAAGGCTTTCTGTCAGTCTCTCATTTCTTCACCCAGTGTGACAATCCAGTGCTTTTTTTACTTGTAGTCCCTTACCTGTAACTGGGTGTTATTTTGCCCATGATAACTATATCTCTTCTCTCTATTTGCTCATATTGCTCCTAGGTCAGCCAGACCTGTGTATTAAAAACACCGATAGATAAAATATGAGTGTCCATAAAGGAAAAAACCCATTTTGTTAATAGACCAATGCGTTCTCCTTTATGTAAGTAATTCTCTAAACAATAGAAAGATAGGCCAGATAAAGCACTAGAGAAGTGTTCCTAATGGTAATGTTAAACTAGTAATTCTTTTTTGTTCCAATTTAAAATAGAAGCAGTGCGTGACCAACACATTCTTTTCCCTTGAGAAAGTCTGAATACATACCAATGGAAAAGACATGGTGGCCAAAGTCTGAGACATCAAAGGATGCTCCTCAGAGCCACCTTTGCCACGTTCCCAAAGCACCCACAAACAAGACAAGGAAAAAACAACAGAAGCAGGCAAACTTTGTGTGTGCTCATCTACAGAACACCAAATCCCATCTGTCTCCTGCAATGCTATCTAAACAATGAAAATGGAGGGCCATCTACAACGATGACTGCCAGAAAAGCCCTGAAATGTGCTGATCACACTCACCTACCTGCCTGTTGTTCACTTAAACCTACTTCGAAAAATACCACAAGCATGGGGACTTTATAAACTTTTATTCTCTTCTAAAAGCAGGCCCAGAAAGCTTTCCACAACAAGTTTTCCACCTTGCAAATTTTCTGCAAGGTGAATCACCATAGGAGAGGCTTCTCAGCTTTCACACCCCACCTCCCCCACCTCTAGGGGAAGGAGCGGCACCCAGAACGGAACGCGCAGCAGGGCGGAGGAATGAGATGGCCGGGCACCGCTCTGCCCCGCTTTCCCCCGGCATCCCTGAGCCATCCGCTTGTCCTCCGCCCGCTCTCCCAGCCCAACACTTTTGCTTTGCTGTCCATCGGGAGCTGTGAGCCGCAGCCCCGCTCCGCAGCCCGGCCCGGTCCTCGCTCCGCTGCCGCACTCCCTGCGGCTCCTGCGCGCTGCCAGCGCCACCGCCGGGGCCGCCCGGGCTCGCACAGGGAGGGAAGGTGGATTCCTTCTCTCTGCTCTAGGTTTAATAATCTTAAAGCTTCTGGCCATTCCCGGACCGCATCTTCCACGCAAACGCAAACGTAGCAGAGGATCCCCAGGGAAAGAGATGCGTCACTGAGAACGCTCAGCGTTAGCGTGCTGGTCAAAAACGCCGTTTGGGTCCTTCTGCTTCATTCCCTCCCTTCAAAATCTGGTTTGATTTTGCTCTCCCCTCGTCTAGCTTCTCACCCATTAAAAAAAATAATAAAGCGTTGCTTTTTCAGCTCTGCTTTCTCCAGACAGATTTGGCTCGCTCCAAAGCCTCTGTGATTAAACACACAGTAAAGAGTAGTCAGACCAAAATTCTCTAAGCCTGTGACTTTTTTTGGTGCCAATAAATCCCAGTGCACCTTCTCTTCAGCTGCCCTCAATTTCCTTGACTCTCTTAAGGCTGTCATGTACATCTGGACCTGGCTCCCACTTCCATTGCAATATTTTCATTCTCTTTCAGATTCCTCTCTGAAAAGCTGCAGACCATTAAATCTACATGTTTTCTGAAATCTTTAGAGCAATTTAAGGATTTGATCACTTTTTTTTTCCCTCCCCCTTTGGAAATCTCCGGCCTGAAAAAATCGCCTTCAAAATGTCAAAAACATTGATGTTTAAGTTTTAATTTCTTGTCAAAGGGAAAAACTGAAAAAATAAGACTATTGTAACACAGTTTTAACTTGGAGGGGCAAGAATCCTTTTTCTTGAGACATATATGCCAATGTGACCTTAAAACACTGAATGCTGGCATTACTCTTCTGCAATAGAGAAGTGAAAAAACCTTCTCTGATGATATGGAAACAGCAAATCTCCAGCCTGTGTAATGTAATTTCCGTTTTTTTGGTATCTTTTTGTTCCAGCAGAAGATCTCTGCCACAATGTGTCCAGTACATCTGTGTTTTCTCTCATTCGAGCCAGAAGCACCATGGGGCAGGCACAGCCTTTCTTGACATATTTTTCTAAGCAAGTAAGTATTTGATTTTTTTTTTCCCCCTGTGGTTCAGAATACAAAGAAGAGTGACATGGCAGATTCTGGTGATTTATCACAGAGGAATTTAGAGGTAGCAAATAATAAAATTTTATTAAATGGAGACAACCAGGGGAGCATACGTGTGCGGTTAAAGTCACTCTTTTTTTCCTGCTCACCAGATCATCACTCTACACAGCCGCTGGGAGAATGAAAGCTTTTGAAATAAACAAAGTGCTGCTGTCAAAAGCAGAATAGTCTAAAGTGCAGAAATTAGAAGAGTAAATGGATCTGGAATTACCGTGGGGATAGGAAGGAGACAAAATGCGTATCTAGCAGCATTTGGGGTCGAGCCAGACGCGTGTTCTGCAGCAGCTATGCCAGGGATTGCTGCTGTCCACTGTTCTTGGCTGCCCCTACCGACCTGCTGGCAGAGCGGGTTACCCGAGCACTCCCCGGCGTGCTGCATTCCAAGGAGGCCAGGGCAGTTCAGATAAACTGTAAATCTCTGCTAATCTAGTGCATTTTGAAGAAATAGTTTAGAGGAAGCTTGTATGAGCAGCGCTAGGAGCAGAGTGGAGGGGATTTGGGATTCCTGATAACCACCCAGAGACAGGCTGCGGTCACTAATATCTTCCACCAGCACAGCTGAAGCTGGAAGAACACATCTGTTCACCTCCTGAAGAGGACTAGATTTCTGGTCTGCTAATCTCATTTTCCACTACATATTCAGGCAAAATAGCCCCTCAATGGCTGGAGATTCCTCTGTGCTCGATTCCTTCAGCAGTATTAATTTGGCAAAAGCAAATGTAGAGAAAACTGAGTGTTAGTGTTTGGAGCCTGATCCAAACAGGGTGTATAAACAGCATAAAAGTACATAGCCCTGCTGTATCGCATCCATTGCTGCTCTTAATGCCCTGAGTTCTTAAATCAGGCAGCTCCATGCAGCTTTAATTTAGTGAAGGGCCAAGCAGCTATGAATTAAGGAGCCATAGGGCTGAGCTTCCAGCAATCTGTTCTCTCCCAAATGTCCAATTAGAAGAGATAACACATTCAGAGATAAATTCCTGGCAAGAGCTGAGGATGAGATTTTGCTTGTATCAACAATGTGGTCAACACTTTGAGAATGATATATGAAAATAATGTAAGACAAAGATCTGAAATGTTTAAACAAGAAATCAGTTATGGGCCTCTCAGAGGTGGTAAAGGTAAATTATTAAATAATTTATAATTACATTCATGCCTAATTATTAATAAACAAGGATAGCTAACAGATGCTGCAGCAGATTTACATTTCCTAAGGAAACAAGAAGAATTATGGAAGAAAATCAGGATCAGCAAAACTATTAGATCAGGAAGCTGAAATGCCTGTACATGACAAAAAAAGCTCCTGTCAAAACTATTCAGGAGGAAGGAGGAAGCAGTAAAAAAAAAAAAAAAAAGAGATTCCTTTTCAAACCTTCAAACCTTGGAGGCACTGATAGATTGAAGAAAGCTGACACAACACCTATGGTGAGACTGTTTCAACAAGTTGAAAATGGGGATCAGATCCAAACCAGAATGTTTAATTCTTACTGAGGCCATTCAAGTGACTTCACCACATGTTGAACATGAAAACAAATTGATATCTGTTTTCTTAAACATACTAATACTCCAGATCAGTATAGTGAAAACTTCATCAGAGAAAGATAAAATGTATTGCTTAGAAAAATTAACACCAAAGCACAGAATAGAAATCATGATGGGTTAACTGGATAGAAAGCTTGGAAGAAGTAACAGTGGGTCAGCAGGAGAAATTCTGCCCCAGTTGAATTAAGATCTGTTGAGATACCAGTACAATACTCAGCACTAGACTGTATTATTTGTAAATAGTGTGACAGAGACTAGTGAAGAGATAAAGAATTGTCTTTGATTGTTAAGACAAGAGGTATTTGAAAATGGAAGGAATAATCACAAAAATCTATTTTGAAATATTATTTCTTGTTTATTTATGACCTGGAAAATAATCCCTGAAGAAATTACTGAAGTTTTCAAAGAAACAGCTAATGAGTTTGACAGATAAAGATGTAAAGTGATAAAATAAACTTGTAAGAAATGAAAACTAAAACCTAGCCATTAATTGCTGGGAAACAACATTGTGGCAACATTAAAGATAAACACTTATTTAACATGAAACTATCAAGCTTAGAAAGAAAATAAATGGAATACAGCTGAACTTCAAGTTCAGGATATTTTTCCAATGAAGAAAAACATAAAACACTCAAATACTCTTCAGTGTAGCCAGGGTAGCCTGACAAAAAAGGCACATTAATGTTACTGTGCAATGCTCAGTAAGACAAGCTCAGCAGCTGTACCTGCCCTTACTTAAACAAATGCATTACAAAACTACATTTACAAGGAGACACTTCGGCATTGGAATTTCATCAATAAGGTTACTGAAGTCACTTTTTTGTTCCTTGGCACAGACTGCCAGGGCAGAAACAATGAAAGGCACTGGTATTGCCAGGTTTTAATCGTGGTTCTACCACACTCAGATGGTATCAGGTCCTTCCTATTCTTTGAGTACAGTGTAATGACATTTCACAAGACCACATTTAAAATTTATCCCAGAAGTCTTTGAAGATAATTTCTATTAAGTTTTCATTTGATTTAAACACCTGCATTTACCAGATACTCTTTGCTACTCAAAGGTTCAAAAAATTTCCTACTAGGGTATTTTCTCCTTTTACGTAAGGAAGAAATTACAATAGACTTACAATCAGTGAAGAGCAGTATTTTCATTCCTTATGTATTAAATACTTGTAGAAAAGATTTTCCTCTCTGTATAGAAACAAGCCTGTACATTTAACATCGATGAAAACTCTTAATATCAATAGGAACAGTTTGATTTAGGACACAGAATACTTTCCATCCCCTGGAATCCATTCAGACCATTTCTTCTGCCATTGCATGCCAATAACGTATGTCCAACCACAAGATAAAAATCATCCAGTCTCCCATTTGCAAATCTCGAGTCCCACTTCTTCATTTACACCCAAAAATATCCTGCCTGCTGTTTCCTCCCCATCCTTTTGGCAATCACCATGATTACATGCATGGAAAAACATTATTAGGAAAGTCTAACGGATTTTAATTGTTTGCATTGCAAATGTTTCTCCCTGGTGGAAAAAAAGCTCTAGCCATATTGTCTCATTGCTCATTCTTTACTCTTCTTCCTGTTGTCTCTATTGCTCTCTCTCCTTCTGTTCATTCTTCTCTCCAACCTGCTTCCCCAAACACACTGCCATGACATTCTCTTTACTCTTCCTTGCCCTGCAGGGAAGCTCATTTCACCCCCTCTCTAACTCTTGGTGATGTCACTTCTTCTCTAACAGAATCTGCAGCAAGATCCATCTCCTCCTCCTTGCCTCCTACAAGCCATATGCAAAAGCAGTAGCAGAAATCGGGAGACAGCAAATGGCCCCTGCAGAGATCAGGTCTCTGCACATGGTAAGCAAGCACTCTGACGAAAGAACATGGGCTGAAAGCCATTTTGTATTGATAGATCCTTTTTCTAGCAATAAAACAGAAACTTTGTAGGTTGAAATACTGGTTGTTGCATCAACAGCCTGGCAGTGCCTTGAGGCTTTGCAGAAAACCAAGATCTCGCAACTGTTTGGGTGCTCCACAAACACAGTGAGACCAGTTCTCTCTTCAGACACCCCACAGTCCAAACAGATCAAATATGCAAAGAGAGGGACAACACGAATATTGAAAGGTCAAAAGATTTGCCCAAGGAAACAGAGTAGATCTTGTCTGTGAATACTTATTGATGGCTCGTGTATTTACTTTCATTACTTATCCCATGGCCAAGTAGTAATGGGGGGAAAATCCTTTTTACATGCTTTCAGACCATTATCTGTAACATCTTTGCATCTAAATACACAAAATAGGTTTTGCATATTTAATTGGTTAATATTGATGAAAAATCCATTATATTTTGACACTGGCAGATACAAAACTCTTTCTCTAAATCTCTCCATTTGTCTCAATCCTAACGAACTTACAGCAAAGGGCAAAAGTTGTGAGTTAGGATACGTTTTTCTCGGAAGGAAATCACCTAAACAAGTTTTGTGGTTTTGGTGTGGATTCTCAATTTTGGCACACTGTTAAGAGTGCTCTCTCCCTGCATGTCTGATTCAGGTGTGGGTTAGTACAGGGGGGAAAAAAAGGCAAATTTTTTTTCCCAGAAAGCCTCCCAGGTAATGCAAGGGTCAGAGATAATGGTTTAACAGTTCTCAGGATCAGAGAATATCTACATATGGTTTGTGATTTAAGAACATTTTAATGATTTAAAATATATATGAGGAAAAAAAGCCTTTAGAATGTCTTAAAGATTTTCATTAAAAAATATAACTGCTAACAGCATCTGGTAACAGCAAAGAAACCTGTTTGATAACTAGTTCCCAATGCAGCTGTAAATCAGAGATGTCAGCAACTATGAAAATGTCTTTTTTTCCACTATACTTTTAGAGTCTAAAAAACTACTATAGGCTTGTTTAGAATTGTGGCCTGGTGTGCCATTTTAAACAATAGGCAGTGCCAGTAAGTAATGATGTAATTTAGCCTAAAGATGGGCTCTCTTTGTTTTCAGAGTATGAGCTGGAAATCCTGAAACAAATTGACTGGTCTCTGCTCAGCTATAAAGTTTTGAGAGATATTAACAGTTCTATTGTTCTAAAAGCAGAGGATGTTTTCAGGGAAAACATAACTCAAAAACAAGTTATCTGTCAAGAACTGAGTGCTTTCCACACATTTCTTTTGTTATGACAAAAAGCTTATGATACTTGGGTGCAAACAACAGATATTTTCAAGCAGCTGAAGAAATTTAACCTGTAATTAGATCATTTGTAAGGTGCAAGATGTAACACCAGCACTTTCTTTCCAAAAACCACAAATTCATTTCCTAGGCACAGAGAAGCATATTGAAAGTCAGCTGTATCGTTATCACAGCCCTGAGACAGATTTCCAAAGGAATCTGCAGGTACTTGGAAACTTAGAGAAACTCACCAAAATGCCAAAATATTCACTGCCACAGGCTGAAAATAGGAATTGTGTCTTGTCTGCTTGGGCACTTTTGGAAACCTCACCAGTCATCTTTCTGTAGTTCTGAATATCTAAGTGTCTCCAGCCATCCAACCTTATCCAACTAAATCTGCTTTTGTAACCACGTGAAGTGCCTGACATTTGTGTCTGACCACAACTATCCCAACTGCTCAGCTTCCCTCGGCTTCTGCATTTCAGATACAACACACAAATTCCACCAAAGCCCATTCTGACACCACCATCTGACAGAATTTTGTGCAGAATCCATCTCTTATCCATTACCATTTGAGACACATTTATTAACATAAGCATAAATTTCTTGAGACCTGGAAACAAATATAACCAATACTGACTAGATTATTGTGCTGAATTAAATTAATCTTTACTAACAAAATAGGAGGGAAGTATGAACGACTAATACTGCAGTTTTTAAGTTTTAAGAAGAAAGGATTATTTTCCTCTGACTATCTGTAAGATACCAGGGAAAATTTATCTTGTGTATTATCTAATAGGCCTTCCAGAACTAAAGACCACAGGAGGTAAGGCTAACAAAATTAATATGCAAAGAAGTTCAGCACTAGGGACCCATAATTTTCTTGCAAATGGTTTCACTTTAAGGATGAAACAACACAAGACAATACCAATTTCTTTCTTTTTTTTTTGCAAATAGATGATGCTTTAAAAAAATTAACACATGACAGCAGGTGGGAAGAAACTAGAGAAGTGGATATTCAAAGTGGAGAGTGACTACAAATTTGATTTGCTTAACATTTCACTAACTGATTTGAATTCACTGATATGTTAAAACAGTGTCAGGAGGTATATTTAATTAAAACAAGATTGGTTGTCATTCAGACACGAAGTAAACATTCAGTATAACAAGTGAATTATTAAAGAGAACGAAAAATAATCTGACCTTCAGAAAGCAGAATCATAAATAACAAGGACCGAGGAGATTCTACTTGGCCACATTTGAAAATTATGTTCAGTTTTTGCTTGCACTAAATAGTAACTGTTACAGTAATCATTACCAAATTCATTATTAATTAGAGGATTTTAATACCAAAGGAATTCTTTCATTGCAGTCACAGATTTATATCACATCTGTACATGCAAGAGTACTATGAAATATGATAAGAGAAAGTTAAACTATTCCCTCTTTTATATTTGGAATTAACTTGGGCATTTAATGTTCTGTTCTTTCTACCTGCTCTGTAAGATGTCAGCAATATCCAGGTATTGTTTCTTGTAGTAAAGAGCTCATTGTGATTAGATTTCAAAAATATATGACTGCACCCCAGGAAATGGTTCAATCTAATAGTACTCCCATCAATTCAAAATAGGTGAGTGTCAGATAAGCTTCAAAGGTAACAAATCAGCACAGCACAATTCAGAATTTTAAAATCAAGACTTTGAAAACAGAGAAAGGTTACATATCTAGGCCTAAGCATATCAAAATTTCATGTTTATGTATGCCAAATGTATTATATTATGGCAATAAAACATACTGACAAAAATGCTTTCTTTGAAATGAATCTTCATTTAGAACTGAGTGATATTCCATCAAGGAACATCTTGTGTTAACAAGAACATTGTAAGACATACTGCAAGACATTAGCTTAAAATATATTTTCTATATTTTATTCTCCTTTCACATAAGAAAAACTTATCCTTTGAAAGTTTAATTCACTTTTGAAAGATATGAGGAAGTAACTTCTAATAAGGATTGAAGATTTTTTTTGCCTTTAGCCTTTGTAAGTCAAAAATTTTCTCTAACATATCACAGAAAAAAAATTGTTTCCTTAGAATGAAATTTAAACAATAAATTAAAAACAGTGGGGAAGACAGAAAATCACCATTATCAAAATCTAAAACAATCCCATACAAAGCTTTAGTTTGCACATGTAATTTTTTGTATTTCTGCAAAACTTTCCAAGACTCAAGAAGATCCTAACATTTTGGTTTTTTTGCTAAAACCAGTGGGAAAGTGATGAAGATACAATTCAATACAAGGATATGAAAACAAACTATTTTATAAGAGAAAAATTAGATGAGTAGATCCTTTTGCTTCAAAATCATACACAAAGAGATCCCTGCATGCAGACATGTGAACTTTCATTGATTTTACTGAGAACATATCATTTAGTAAGAAATCTGATCAGTTTTATACCATGTTATTTATAAGACCATTATTATACCACCTTTATGTAGAGCAATTTCCTGAAATCAGTATGGGCAGCACAAGGATCCCCATTCAAAGGAAGAGAGCCACAAAATGAAGAAGGTACATGTGTGTAAGATTTTCCAGGACTGTCCTGTGGTTTGATGTGTCCCATCCCTAAACTTTTTTTCTTCATTTTAAATATTTTTAAAAATTAATTCAGTTATTTAAATCTGAAAAGTTATATTAATAGGATTTTGTGTGGTGATTATCGGTTCTTAGGGGTCATTATATTTAATTCAGATACCTAATTTAAGGCTTTGATCCTCAGGCCATAATAACAATAGCTACAAAAGTAAAATGCATTATTTATAAATTTATACTATTGTAAATTCAGATACTTCTAAAAGACTAAAAATCAAGCTCCACTTGTTCAATATAAAATGGCTTTGAAATGTAATCTCCGTGGGTTGATTGATGTATTACATAATGCCTTTCTTTTGCTTTCTCTGTACAAACATGTTAAACATGCTTGATAGTTTTCTGAGTACACATAATTTCTTCCATTTCCCTTTGCGCTCAATCTATTATCTTTTAGTGTTTAATAAATTAATGTAGGCAATCTAAAATTGAATTACTTTATCCATAATCAAATTAATTATATGTCAACATTTTCCAAGTCCATAAAATATGAATATCTAATAATAGCAGTGTTTGCATTATACTGTAATAGTTACAAAAGCTTTTTCTTTAAGAGACAGTAAGCAGATAATAGAGACTGACAAAATTAAATACAATGTCAGAGCTATTCCTTTGTTATTAGGCTTCTTTAATCTCTATAAATCATATCTTTATAGTCAGCAATGGGAATAAAGTTGGGTGGTTAGAGGAGGTTTTGTTAGCCAAATAAAATCATGTTTCTTCTCAAATTGTTCTTGTAACACACACACAAAAAAAGGAATTCCTAGAGTTTACACTCTTGGTTTATATCATTTAAAGGGTTATTGATCCTCACATCCATAAAATCAGAGACTTTTAGGTGTTTCTGTGACCCCTCAGTGCAGACTGTCAACATGCTTCAGGTCACTACAGCTGTACACAACATTCCTGCATGGAATTCCCTCTGTCCCAACACAACAGGAACAGTCAAAATTCCTTTTGCTCAGTAACACAGCAGAGTTTGTTGGCTTGATTATACAGTGTGCCAGTCACCTTTGCCACCAAATCCATCCTTTTCCTGCAGAGACTGATTGCTGAGCGTCCGAGGGAAGGATCAGCACTTCCACAGCATCCCCTGAAAGCTGGATGCCCATGACTGGGCAGCACATTTACATCAGCTCTTCCTTCCCAGGCAGCTCCTGAGCCACAAGCTTTCCACAAAGGGTAGTAGCAAGAACAATTTTGCTGTTTTACCCAGAATCTGGACAGGTTTTTAATTAATATCCCAGCTCCCCACTGAACCTGCAGCAGCAGCCTGAGCATCCTTGCTCTCTCCTAGTCTGGTTAAAATCTAGCACCACATGGATCAGCCCTTTCAAAAAGTCTGAGGAGTGTTTTCTCAGACTCCTCTGCAAGAGCAGATGGCCCAAATAAATCACAGACCTAAACCTCAGAACAGCTAAACCCCAAAAACCCAGGTCCTCTCAACTTACTGCCAAATGCTAGCTAAGAACCCAGTCCTGGAAACCAAGGGAAAAATGCACTTCCTTGTCCTCTGACTCCATCAGCAATGTGACAATTTTTCTGTAAAACTGGAGTGAAAGTGAGTGGGAAAAACCTCTGAGTCACAGCAGCAAGACCTTCCCAACAAGACTCCTGCAGCCACAGAGCAGCAAGGGATTGAGTAGTGATGCTGCTGCAGCAAATGCTCCATCCTTCCAGCTCCTCCCAACACTCACGCTGCACCCAGCCAGTCCTGGGAGCAGCTTTCTTGATCCAACATTTCTACTATTGCAGTGGGTTTCCCAACAGAGGAAAAAGAAATCTTTTCCCCTTCTGTTCAAACACAGTTGTCTCATCTCCATAGAACACCTAGGGTGCTCCAATGCAGAACAAATAAATATATAACATTAAAGGACCAACTGCATGCTCATGTGGCTCTGTCCCAGTATTGTTATCTTGGGCAAATATTTGATATTCCACCCTGCTTCTTGGTGGTCTCTGTTCTTTAAATTAAAATGCCATAAATCATGTTGCAAGGCTTTCTACATCACTGTTCAGAAATAAAAGCATTAAGCCATGCATTGTGTTACCTACAGTCCAAGCAAAACAATGTTGCCTCCAAATTCTGGAAATATACATAGGAGTCAAAAATCAACTGTGACTACACATTGAAGATGCAAAATAGACTTCTGCCAAATTGAATTTCATTGAAAATAAGGTATCTGGATTTTTTATGAGAAAGCAAACTCAGAGAACTCTATAGAGTTCTCCAATATTTGTGAAACACAATTTCAAATTGATTTTTACATTTAACAAATGTGGTGTGCATCACCTAAATTCATAACAATCTGAGGCTAAGTCTGCTTTACAGTTATTATAGTGCAATTTTCCCCATCAAGAAATGCTGTGGACTTACTGTTTACCTTTCAGTTGATTTTATTTGCCAGATTATATACAAAACAGTCCCATGGGCTTGCTGAATATATGGGTGCTAACAATGAAAAATGTGCATAGTTTTAATACCAACTTTGTAAATTGCCTTAATAACAGCTTCTATAATGTAATAGTATTTTCAACCAGTACTTTTAATTTCTAGCTCATAAAGTCTTTTCATTGAACCCCAAGGGTGTAGCTATAAAAGTAAGATTTAATTTTGTATATAATGTGGCCTAAATTAGTTTTAAAGCAATAGGAGAAACATGCAGCTCAAAGAGATAAGACTGAAGTTATTATAACTCGGTGAAATTTCCTATAGCAAAATTAATCATTATTTCCATTTTTACATAATCTGACACAAAAAATATAAGACTAATATCTAATCAAGGTATATATTTTAAATCACTTTACCGTAAATTATAGAGGCCATAAAAAGTGTTGCAAACCATATGACAGCAAATGATTTGAAGACACTTGCAAAGTTGACTATTTCTTTGGTGAAATGAGTTAATAAATAAATGTTACTCCAGAGAAACAAATGGTATATTTATGCTCATAACTTTGGCTAAAACTGGAACTTCACACCCAGAAACTGACGGCACCCTCTCATGGCTTGTCATGCTTGTCAACTGTCTGTGACATTTGGTCATTTTCCCTAAAAGTGCATTTCCTGGAATCATGTGATTATGCAAAACCTCAGTTTCTCATTTTCTAACTCTCCCAACTGCAGAGAAAATCTAGCAAGCATGAATGATAAAGCAAACGAAAGAAGACAGCACATAACAGACACATTATTTTCTCAGACTTTCTCTTTTTTTTATTTATTTATTCTGCTCATCTTTGTTCGGGGGCCTGACACATTCCTGACTGCTTGGGCTTGGCAAATGTACTCTTTTAACCATTTTAAACACACTAAAAAAATCTTAAAGGCCATCATACTTCTACAAAATCATGTATTCTATAAGAAAATAATTGTGCTTAACCAGGATTTATTTTAAGTACATTACTTAAAGCAGGTACCAAAATTTTTCCTGACAGGTTGGTTGTGACTGCTTTTTTATAGGAATATATCTTCCAATACTAGATGCTTTCTACTGTGGATAGTTCCTTTGGCCTTAAAAATATGGATTACAGCTGTCTTTGCAGTTAGATCTGATATGATATCAAATCAGACAGAGAATGAGAGAATGAGAAATAAGAGAATATTTATGATGGTATCAGAAGATTTGTGTTATTCCACTATCTGGAATACAATTTAGAATGCTTTAGAATGTGTATATTAAAATTGATACCACAACATGTTATATGAAGGTCTCTCAGGTCTGTGCTAGTAATATCTGCACAACTTGATTTTACCTGCAAGACCAGCAAGGTTATGTGGGTTTTTTCAAAATGTTCTGAAAAAGAAAACAAACAAAAAAGCAAAACTGGTGTCTGCTTCACCAAAACCATCAATGAAGTGCAGGAAACAGTGAGGGTCAGACACACTCCTCAGTGTGCTCCAGTACTGGGGTATCCAGGCACACTTTGGATCAATCAGGACACTGGACTTTGGAAAACTTTGCCCAAAGAATCCTGCAAGTTCCTGATGCTGGCTGAAGGCTCTCAGAATAGAGAGTAAAACTTCTCCGCATTTTGGTATGAACAAGCTCAGCTTCATCAAGGGTAGCTTTGTGGAATATTCTCTGTCACTGCTTCTTTTTTTAGTTTATTTCATCCTTGTAAGCCTTATTGATTTTTACAGCTGCTGGTGGTCTGACCCCAGGAATTGAATAATAGGCTACAGCTCCTGCAACACCTCCTACTCCCAAAGTTTCAGACCCTCTATCTTTTGAATAGCTAAATAGGCTCATTAACTGTGTTTCTGAAGCCTTCCAACATATTTACTACAAACAAAAATAAGTGTCTGTATCAAGCAATCTAAGTAATTATGTGCATTAATTATCCACACACAGACACATATACACATGCAGGGGAAGCTGGTACATTAGCTGTGTGTTCCAGTGGTGTTCCTGGCATCCCAGCCATCATTTGCCCACTGGTGGGGCATGGGGAGCAGACAAAGGGGCAGTGCCTGTGTCACACAGGACATCACATCACTGTCCCCACCTGTGAATCCACCTGTGCCACCTGTCACAGCGCTCACCTCGGGTGACTTCAGAGCCCAGGAGGACATTTTGAGCACAGAAAATGTCAAAGATCAGAGAGTCAGGTAAAGAGTAATCAAAATGCCAATAACAAACATTGAAAATCAGGATAATCATAGATTGGAAAAGCCCTCTAAGATCAAGCAGCCACTAAACTAACACTGCCAGGTCCACCCCTGAGGCGTGTCCCAAAACGTCACATCTGCACGGTGCTTTGAACACTTTTGGGGATGGTGATTCCAGCACTTCCCTGGGCAGCCTGTTCCAATGCTAGACCGTCCATTCAGTGAATAAATTTTTCCTAATGTCCAGTCTTGTTTTCAAAAGTGTCATCTAACAAAGTTAAACTTATCCATGCCTTAATTAATTATTTCAATGGGATTGTTCTACTAGCTGAGGACAAAAAAAAAATTACAGACCTTAAAAATTACTGCACATTTTAAATACTAACACGAAAAATATACTATATTAAAGTGTTACCCAACTTTCATCCTTTCTCTTTCTGTAACATATTTTAAATAAAATCACTCCAAAACCAAGCTAAGTTATGTTCAGATGGAAATCCAAGGGACTGATTTGCTACCAAGGGTGTCTATGCCACTGCTCTGAGCGCAGTGTCCCAGGAGTGCAGCAGGATGCCAAGTGAAAAGTTGCTGTCCTAACATCAGCCACATGTCCCCACGGCAGCCCTGCAAAGCACTGACTGTGACCTACCAACAAAAAGACTCCACATTGCATTAATTTGCATCTCAATACGCATTTTTGTGGCACATTTGAACTTTTTACAGGAAAGGTACTTCGCACAGTCATTGGATTGATTGTTTTGTTTGTTTTACTGAATGTGGTTCAGGAAATAATGGTTGTGGCTGAATCACCAGTAGAAGGCAACTCAGGAGGAAAACCACAAATTCAAAGACTGAAGATTTCTCACTTGCTTGTGGTGGCATTGCTGGCAATAATCAAATAGCCGGGAAAGGAGCACGACCCTGTGCTGCTCTGTTGGAGAGGTGGCTTATCCCAGGCATTTTCCAAGTGGCAGAGATGAGCTGGCACTCAGAAAAGAATTTGTAAACATTCCCAAACAGGTTTTGAAATGCTACAGATATGCTTTGAAATTAGTGAGAGCTTTTTTATATTTGTTTTCTACTTCAGTAAAGATACTATTTTGTCGTATTCAACAGAAAACAATAATTTTGTGGAAGTCCTTGGAAACTTTTTCAGTTTTCCCTTTCTCATCTGTAAAACTTTCAGTTATACAATCTGGAGATGGAAGGAGTATCTTATGATGAAGAGTGATCAATTACAAATGATAAGCAGCAAGTAGCAAAGCGCTGAAAATACAAGCACTATGATCAGCCCGCAAACATCCCTTGTGCTCAGCGTTTCACTAAAGTGCTCATTGAGCAATCATGAATAATGAACATAATANNNAAAAAAAAAAAAAAAAAAAAAAAAAAAAAAAAAAAAAAAAACCACAACACAACTTTGTTCAGTTAAAAATTGGAAAGGAAAAAGTCAAATAAATTATTCCATATGATCAGTTTTCCCCTCCAGTTACTGCTTTATCCTCCTCTACACAGCGAGTACCACCAGGACCTGCCTGCTTTTTTCCTGAAGTTTTTTTACAATCTATTGCAGGAGTCTCTCCCTCTCTGGCTGCACTCTCAGTCTGTCTCATGGAAAATATTTGGTGGACTGCAACCAAGCCCCTCTTTACACGCCAGTGCTCTAATCCTACCAAACGAGACTGCCTGTTTTCAAAACAGAGAATGAGTTCCCCTATTTCATCCAAACTAGATTTATATCAATGCCCAGATTTAAGGCAGAGATTTCTAGCTGTTCCCTCATGGGGAATAAGATGAAAGAGTTAAAAATGCAGTTCTTTGGACAAAATACATGCATTTGTTCAAGGAAAAAAGTTATAACAAGAAGATATGCACGCCTGATGATGAATGAAAGCCTGTTTGTACCTAATGTATCGAAGAAATTGTTCAAGAGCAGTTAATTTTGCCATTTCAATGTCTTTATGAGTTATCTGCCACAGAACTACTTGTTTTAAAAGATGAGTTGCCTGGCAACCACTTTAACATAGACCAGCTGACTTTTCTGAACTTTGGGAAATGTTTTATTCATCAGCTGGTATTCTTTGCTCCCTTCCCTTCATTTTCAAATTCCCTTTTCTGATTGTTTACATGCTTTTTATATTCTGCAGAGCAGCTTTATGGTCTATCCACCACCATGCAATAATGGACACCAGTTTTTTGCATCATTTACACCAGGTTTTGCATAAAATCACTTTTAAAAAGCAACAGACATTTAAATTACATTTTTTGTTGCATACATACTCAACTCATCATGCAACTTGACCCAAGCAAACCATACAGTGATAGGATGTTTGGAAGAGTTGTATTAATTTTCTGTATTCATTAGCTGAAAAATCAATACCAGAGACATTACTTTCCTTCATTAATTGCCCACAGAACTATTGACATCAGTTTATGGATAGGGAATTAAGATGCTGGTAGAAAAAGAGATAGAAAGACAAGAACTGTTTTGGATTACACCACTTGGAAAAATTACAAGAAATTGGGGGGGGTGGGGAAAGGAAACATATAGAAGAGAAGTTCTTGCCAATAATGAAATAGTTCCCAAGGGAAATAACAGACATCTCTCATTCTGAGACTTTTCCTCTGTAATTTGTATGGCAAAATACAGAACCTGAACAGACCAAAAGAAAGACTGACATTTTGACCCACCTAGCTTTTTGAAGCCTTCATTATCAAACACAGTTTGATAAAGGCACCCTCATGTGTTGGTTTAATTCTCTGTGTGGAGAAAATGTTGTTTGATCTCCAGCTAAGGGACTGCAGCTCTTGAAGTGCTCACATGGAGTGGCATACCTTAAGGCCCTGACCCGAGGAGCCAGTGAGGGGATGTTGTTTTGGATAACAGTTTAGAATATGCTAATGATGCCCTGGAAGGGGTTTGCAGTACTCACTCTCTCCAAACCTGAGCTAAGATAGTTTTCCTATTTTGAAGCAGCAGCAGATTCACACACAGTTCACTTTTAATGAGCTCTCTTGTTTAGGAAGTTGGTCTTGTTTACACATCCATGTACTGTGTGTTAAAGGTGCAAGAAAATAAAGCAGTTCCAGAAAGTTAAGTAAATGAAAAACAGGCAAAAGAAAGCATTATGCCTGGCCTTTGGCATTGCACATGTGCTCTGGTGGTTCAACTTCATATTCTTCCTTCGGTTCTGACTTACTGCTTTCAAAGTTAATGAAAATTGTTTACTGTTTAAGAAGAAAACAATTATAAGCCAATAGAACTGCCCAAAAGTTCTCTTTCTAAGACCATTAGGCAATGAGCAGTGGCACAATGAGTGGGGCACAGTGTGCATATGCCTCGAGCAGCACCAGCCTGGGCACTGGGGGAGGCAGCAGTCCTGCTCCATGAAAATTGCTCAGGAGAATATCACTTGTGTCACCACTCACTGGATTCAAGTGCCCAAACATAATTCCACTACCTCCCAAACTTCAGAGGTTTGCCTGTGCTGGTCCAGCAGGATTTTTTCCTCTCCCGGTCTTAGCATGCAAGATGACTACAAGAACCTGTGAGGAGCAGTCTTCTGAATGAGTCCTTTAAACAGAATGCTTTTCTTCTCTTGCACCTTGCTTAGGGTGGCTGCACTGAGTGAGTATTTCAACTTGTTTGTTCTCTCTTTTAGGAGACCTTTAAACTATTCACAGTCTCTCTGTAGAACTGCAATAATGATAACATTTTTTCAAAAATAGGGGTGAAAAAATCTTAAAGAAGTATGACTGATTTATTCAGGTCATTAGCAAAATTCTCATTTGAATTTAGTAGAATCTGCACTTCTCTCTAGGACTTCATCAGAAAGAGGTTGTTTGGCTCAGAAATAAAAGGCCAGCTGAAGGCCCAAATTTGTTTTGTTGCTGCTTTATAGCCGTGCTGTTCAAAGAAGAATCTCATATTCAGATCTACTAAGTCCTGAAGAATTTTACAGTTGTATTAGCACATGTAAATTGTGTAAGTGTTGAACTACAGGCCCAGACTGGAGGATTACTGAAACACCAGAGAGATTTGTGTTCATACAGTTCATAAACTCAAAACAGTACTCTCTCATTGTGGTGTTGCAAAAGGAGTCTGGGCTTCAGTCCTCTGGTACAGGCTCAGGGAAACATTAATCTCATTCACTCAAGTGTTTTCCTAAACAAGAAGCCATTCCCAGGCAAGGTCATCATTCACATCTCGTGTAGCTTTGGCTGGAGTCAGTGGATTAAGTCAAAGCATGACCAAGGGCAACCATGGAAGTACAATTACAGGCAGAGGTTCACAAACAAGGAAGATTGTACAGGTACATAGAAATCAAATTCTTCCCCCAGCTGTCGTTTCCAGTTAATGCACACACATAATTACAAATACATTCATAATAATTTGTAGTAACTTTTAATTTAAGGTGTTCACTAATTAGTAGGTCACTTTATCACTCTAGGTTTGGATGCTACTCCCTTCTCAGTGAATAACTCAGCTTCTTTGTGTGTGTCTTCCTTAATCATACTAGGAAATACATGTATTTCAGTGAATCTTTAGATCCTGTTCCTGTCCATACATTGGCACATATACACCCCACCACGTTTGTGTTAAATTACCTTCAATCTCTGTCTAGAATGACTGGAAATCACCTTCACCTGTCTAGGAAATGCTAAGAGACACTGCTAATATCCAACATTTCCTTCAAGTGGGAGAAATGTTTTCCTAAAGGAAATCCTTGTTGTTTAATGGTCTTCCTACGCCCAAGCTTGGCCTGCCACAGCTTGGTCTTTACCCCTCTCACACATGAAAGGCTTCCCAGAACAAAGCACAGAGGTTTGAGGCTCAGGTGGAGCAGACATGTTTTGAGCAAATGTAAATACTGCATCCCTCCGCAGCTTTCCATTACCACCTGCTCAGTGGAACTGCTGACACAGGGCTCCAAAAAGGAAAAAAATCTTCCTATTTCTGTCTCAGTCCTCTGGCTATTTATTAAACAACCTGTAAGGTTTGGTCTCTTGCCCTCTAGAGAAAGAGTCAGATTTGCCCCATATATTAGTTATGTAATGTTGCCCAACAATAGACTCTGCTCAGCTACCAAAAATTCAAGGGAAGCTTTTTGCTTAGTTTTAATTTTCTTAAGAAAAACACAAGAACTAAAATCTAAGAAGGCTTTGTTTTGGAGTCAAAACAAGATAATAAGGAAAAAGTCAAACTTCTTCCCAAATCTTTAGCAGCTTTTAAGTTTTCAAGCACACCCAAGGTGCTACTAAGACCTCTTGTGTTTCTGGGCAACTCAAAACATGAGTGTTTTGAAAAAGCAATATTTATAAGGAAAGAAAGCAAGAATTAAGCTATGAAAACATTCTTTCCTCTGGCACTGTGATTATGGAGAAATGTAGTATGACAACTAAGAGGAGGATTTCAAGGTCCTTACAAATGCCCTATATTACTTTTGCAAGGGAATCTGCTGCTGTCATGGTTGGGCAGACACAAATTCCCTTTTCCCTGCTCACCAAATGCCCACCACTTCCCCTGTCCTCCTCCTCCTCCTGCCCCATATCACCCCCTGGCTACAGGGCCAGGCTGGAAATACCAGGCAAGCAGAGACACACATCGCTCAAAAGAAACAATGTTCAACAAGAAAAAAGAAAAGGAACGTTTTGCTTGGATATGGTTCAAATGCATCTTTTTTTTAAAATGTTTTTGTTGGCCAGCAAGTTCCACGATACTTTCCTGGCATGCTTTATTGACATATCTATTATATTATTATTATTACAATGACTGCCTATTATCTGTTGTTAATATAGCTGTTATGTATCCATTATACATCTACCACATGCCCTTACATCCTTCTATTCTAGAACTGTCTCTCTGTGCACGGGGGAAGAAGCTGCCACAAGACCATCTGATCCCAAGTGATTGGATTAGGAGTAACTAAGACAGACGGTACCAGTTGGTGGACTTCTTACACCGCCTGTGCTGCCTGCTCTCCAGCCCCAAATACATTTTTAGAAGCCTTAAGGAGACAACAATTAGGTGAGGTAATGGTTATTCTTAGCCTATTATCTCTCACGCAAATGCTGTTCCATAAATAAAACCTGAAGGATCTGTCAACACATGGAACTTACTCTAACATATCCCGGTGGCTCGAAGATGAAACGGGATCTTCGGATTTGTTTTCAGCTGAGTAAACATGGTGATTTTTAGGGCAGACCTTCTGAGATATCTTGGGTGAACAAATACATGCAGATGGTAAAACAAATTGACATAATATTAATTGAGGCACTCACTATCCCCTAAGAGTTATTGTTTTGAACTAAAACTGACTAGTTTTCTAAGGGAAAGGAATTTGTTGCACTGTAACTTGATATTATTACTACCAACTAAATATTTTTTTTTCATCATAAAGGCTCCTGGTCTTTTTAAATCTAATAGTAATTGATGCCACATTTTCCAAGCTATGTAACAAACAGCTTTTTTATGCATAACTTGTGTTCATCTTGGAACACGATATATTTTCAAAGGCATTATGAAATGAAGTGCATAAGCAGTCAGATTTGAATAGAACATATTATACCTTTCAATCAGCTTACTACAGGCCATAGCCTTAAAAATAAAATTATACCAGTACTGCTGGCATTTGTGCTCCAGAGGGAGATGGTTAATTCTTCAATAAAAAATAGAAGGATTTGCATCTGCCCTGGCTGACAACATAAAAGATCAACGTTTTTCTTATACTTAGGGCAAAACGCTCTCTCTAAAAACCAAGTTAATGCAATATTAAAGCTGCAGAGTTAAGCATATAAAAATGAGGATAGGCACCGTCAACGGTGAACATTCAACCTTAATTCTATCTTTTGGTGTGTTTGCATTAAAGCCTGGTTTGCCACAGTGTGATTACTTCACAAGCAATATAATTAACAATATTAAGCAGCAGAAACTGTGCAACAATCATTCCAAATCTGATGTTTGAAAAGAAAATTTAAAGCGTTCCATCACGTACATGGTATATTCCAAGCTTTCACCTTATTATGGCTTGGGCAGGATTTTGCCTATATTAAGAAATGCAATGGTTTTTATTCTTCACTTACAAAGTTACACCCAGACTCTTCTGATATGATAAATAGAATATAATGAGGGAACAGAAGCATAAAAGGAGAAAGATGCATTATATTCTACAGATATGAAACAAGTTCTCAATCTTCAGAAAGCAAATGAGTCAGTTCAAGTACTAGCATTTTATATAAAAAAAATTATTCTTAGGAGACCTAGTTCCTAAAAGCTGGAAAGATATTTTATTTCCAACATAAACCTTTGAATAAATACCATAAGATAATTCTTAATGAGCTACTTGGAAAAGCCATCCTGTAATCTTTTCACGGTGAAAAGATTTTCATGTATTTTCATACCACAAATTTGAAGTGTAGAAACATTACTGAACCTAAAACACTACTTAATATTACCAATTAAAAAAAAAAAAGTAAGAAGTATTCTCATCCCAAAAGGTAATATCTCCCTTGTTATGATTCTTACCAATTCTTTCAGAATCAATCTGGCATGACAGCCAAGATACATCCTCCTACACCTTTTTTTGTTCACGAAAGATCCTCCCCCACCCAGACCTTGCCTCAATACAGTTTCTACACCAAAATAATCAAATCAATTGGAAAAAATGTTTTGGCTAAAATTGGTGCCACCTCATCTCACAAACAGAATATTATTGGTACAGAGTTTATTTATACCACCGCTGCTTGCTTTCGTTAAAGCTATACTGTAATAAATATCTTTACAGCTAACACACTTGTGTCCACACCAGGCTGTTACATTGATTTAAACACTGTCTGTTTTCCCAGCAATTTAGCTAAATTATTAAAACAATGACATAAAAAGCAGAGCATAGAGAGCTAGATGATAGAAAACAAAAAACACTTTCACCTCTCGTTTTCATCATCTTTTGTTTGAATTTAAATCTTGCAGATCATGTCTAAGCCTATAATCACAAAAAGCAGCCACATTAAAAAATAAGGGGATTTGGAGGGCTCTGTAGCATTCCCATCTTTTCTGTAAGAGCTGCAAACATAAAGTAAAAAAAAAACTAGAAACATAAAGTAAAATTATCATTAGTTCTGTAGCATATGAAAATGTCCTTTTCCAAGAAAATGTTCCACTTTAAGTTTCTTCTCTGTTTGTAAAAAAACCTTTGTGAAACTTTTTCTCATTATCTGTGATTTATTTCCTTATTCCTGGGCCTGGAGTGTAATAATGGCCCAAATGTAATAGCCTTGACCTTTGCAGCTCTTCTCAGAGAGGTCAGGGAGAATTTTGTTTAAGCAAGGATTTCAACCAGAAATAACATGATGCACTTAGATTATATAGGGCTTTATCTACTGGAATGTACATTTCAGCTGTCCCCTGTGCCCAGCCACACAATCAGCACTGTTTTACGAGCAGGGAAACTGAGGCACACTGAGTGAATTACCACTGACTGAAACTGCCAAAGGTGGAATTAGAGGTCAAGTTTTCTGCATCCAATACTCACTTTAACCACAGTCACATCCTTCCTCCCAGCACTGTCCATGTCCTTCCATAACAAGACACAGTTATTGTTTTAAAATTGAAGCGTGGGAAGGTTTGTGCAGATGAACACTGGCATTACTGCTCTTCTGTGGTGCTTATTTGAAAATCCCAAGGAATTTTCATCTCATTAGGCAATGCCCAGTAATAAATTTCTTGTCTCCACTCTCCTGCCTGCTTCATCCCATTGTCTCCTTTCCTAATGCACTGCAGATCAGGACTGCCATTTTTGGTACAGCTCTAAATTCAGTTCTCTCTTTCTAATTACAGAAGTTTCAGGCTGCTAGAAGGAAAATAAATACCCCACATAAAGGGAGTAAACAAACTGGCACAAAGGGAGTATTAAGAGCATCCTTATCAGCAAGAAATCCCTTATGTCTTTCCTCCCACCATCTTGTCAAAATCATAAAAAAAGAAACAAAATGGCAAACACTAATATTCAGATTAATAAAGACCCATATTATTCCCAGCTGTTGACTATAAGTGGCAATCCGTGTGCAGTCTTTGTACCCAATGTGGTTTTCACAATACCCGTATTTGTTTCTGCGTCTCAGTCAAGCTCCAAATAGTAACTGGTATGTAGTAGGATCTGTGCAAATAATTTATTGTCTGTCTCACATTTAAGGAACTGCAAAAAGAATGTGAAAAAACAAGGAAGAAGGTTTTTGTCCATTAATCAGGACCTTAGAGAGAAAAAGAATAGAGTTTTACTTGTTAATAGCGAACAGAGGTTAATGCTTTTAGATTTCGTGACTTTCCATAAGGCACAGGCATTCATATGGTTCTCACATTTTCTGCAAAGTGAAGCCCAAGTTAAGTTTAAGCATTTACCAAAAGCTGTGAGAAATATCGTTTTCTTTGAAAACATCCGCATTTTCTTCTCCATGCCACCTCTTTTAAAACCCATTCTACGTTTACATAGCCAAACGTGTATTAAATATTAATATAACACTTTTATTTTGGTTCCTGCTTATTTTCTAGAGGAGCATAACAGTAAGTATTGCACATTTGACAGCGCCGGCTACATTATCTCCAACTACTTTTAAACGCCGTCTTTCAGCTTCGTAGGGATCCGGCTAATCGGGAAACCAAAAGGAGAGAGCGCTCCTCTCGTCCCGTGCGCTCCCAGGGCAGCCCCGCCAGCGGACCGGGGAGGTTTCCCACAGCGGGACGATGCCGGGAAGGGACGGGGTGCCACCCTCCCGGCCACTGTCCCCGTGTCCCCGCGCCACGGGGGAGGCTCCGAGCGGCCGTGGGAGCGCAGCCGGGGAGCTGCGGGCACCGCGTTCCTGCGCTCCCAGGGCGCTCCGTGAGCCGGAGCAGCCCCGGCGGCAGCCCCGGCCCGGGAGCGGCTGCAGAGCCCCCCCGAGCCCCGGAGCCGAGCTCCGCCTGGCCGCTCCTCGGCTGGGAGCGGGCGGAGGGGCAGCGCAGCTCAGGCGGAGCCGCTGCTCTTGGGACAATCAAAGTGGTTCGCGTATAGGGACTTCAGCTGAGTAACACTGTCAGGCGAGAGAAAGGTAAGGCTTCTCGGGGAACAGCTTACAGGAAAGGAAAAAAATTATTATTTCCTGCAACTCGGGAGCACGTGTTTAGTGGGCCTTAAAATGGTCTTGTGTCTTAACTCATTGAAGTCACAACATTATCATCTATGGGAAAGAAAAGGACAACGATGATGATCGGTATTTATCACACATTTTCTACACAAAAGTGACAGATAATAAAACTTATTGCAGAATACAGATACATTGCTAAAGTGGTGTGGTTTCACAATATTCTTCCTTTGCAAACTATTCTTCCATTGCATAATTTTACAAATTATCTGAAAATGTCCCTATTGAAAGCCAATATGATTTATACTAATCTCTCAGAGGCAGCTGGAATACAAAGAAAAGCTGATGCATTTACTGCTTGAAAAACAACACTATATTTAGGGACACAAACAGAAATCAAGACAGCAGCTCTTGGGAAAAGAGATGCAAAAATTTTCAATCAGGGATCAAATTCTCTTCTTCACTAACTACATCATTAAAACTGCAATATGAGACAAAGCATGGCTTGCTGTTTGTTTGCTTATTTGGTTGGTTTTATTTAAGTATGTTCAGCTGCAGTCACCGATACTCAAAATCTTATGATGCACCATTACTTTTATGTTCAAACAGCAGAGCATGTTACCAACAACTGTGACCCATTCCACGTGCATTTTTTTTTAATTATATACTCTGACTCAATCAAAAACTTTAAGGCAAAACTGTTGGAGAAATTTATGGCCTGTATTATCAAGCAACTCCTGCCTAATTGTAGACTCACTGAATACTGCAGGAGCAAGCAGACATTTGTATCTCTTGATGTAATTTATGCACATGTATCATGGTATAGTGCTAGCAGCCATATTCCAAAATAAATTGCTTTAGTAGGTTCTATAAATAAGCCAACATTAATAAAATGGCAATAAATGCAGTTCAGTTTAACTTTCCCTTACTTATATTGTTGCACCTACACTGAATTAATGCATCAGACACTTGTTACAGGGTCTCTAAGGCATATAACTCATGGTCCCTACCTGCAAGCCCTCTCAGGGCATACTCTGCCAGGCTGGCAGATGCCAATCAGACACATGTCCATACTGCAGCTGCTGCAAACTCACGGAATTTCTGCCATGCAAACCTAGTCCTAAAAGATACATTAGTCCTAAACACCAGATTTCTCCCTGCATGGCTGGGTTGAAGAAAATAACTAGCCTGATTTAGCCTCCTCTCTTTACTCTGGGTGTACAGGCTCATGGGGATCTGAAAGCTCCTGGTTTAGCCCTAATTCCCTTGGATCAGCCCCAGTCCCCACAGGTCAGACTCAATCCCCACAAGGCAGTCTTGGTCCCACAGGTCAGCCCTGTGCTCTGCTGCACACACGGACAAGCTGATAACCTACATGACCATCCAGCCCTCACTTTTCTGTCTCTAGCAGCTAAAGACAACTTAAATATCCAGGCTGTCTAATTGCCAAGGCTAGCTGTGACTCACAAGCAATCTGCTGGGTTGTGGTTTTATATTTGGGAATTGTGCCATTTCAGTGATCTTGTGCCGTTCCCGCAGCTCCTGTGTCCATCCCTGTTTTTTTCAGCCAGCCCACAAACCCAGTGATGCCACCACAGTGTGAGGGCCTTCTCTGTTGGCATCTCAGTGCTCAGGAGGGCTGTTCTTGAGCACCCCTGCCCATTTTGATCTCTAAAATTCAGTAACCAGACACTGAAAAGCAAGCAGCACTCAGCATCTCTTCTGCAAATACAGAACACCAAAGACCAGAAACCCCAACAGCAGTGTTAAGTGCCTTGGAAACTGCATAGCTGAGAAGGCTGGATAGAGCTCAGCCCAGAGGCACTCCTAAGGTGATGGAGTGCACAGTGTTGCTCATACCTGTCTGTTGGAGTGGGCAGGACACTTCAGAGCTGACAAGAATGTGGGTAACACATGGGGTAAAACCTGAATGAATTGACTGCTTTAAATAAAACAGGAGTTTTTTTTCTCTGAAAGGTCTGAATCTTTCATGAATATAAAATGGGAGAATTCTATAAACAAGCGACACATAAAAACATATATTTCGGGCAATTTTTTGTTAAATTGTTAACCAAAAGACATTCAAGAGAAATGTTTCCCAAAACAGTAAAGCAAAGAACTAAAGATTAGAGCCACCATTACCTTTCCCAGGAAAGCATCGTGATACAGTTCCAGCCTAACCAGCTCATGTCTAAACAACAACATTTTGCCATAGACAAAAAAAAAATTCAAGTAAAAATATTGATTTAACCAGCCTATTACAGTGGTATGAAGCCTTCTGTGAATGCACAGAACAATGCCTGAGTGGGGAGTGTGTCCTTTGTAAGTACTGAAGTTAAAATGTTTGTTGGCGCCCAGTTGTGGAGAGATGGCGACTTTTAACTCCAAGCACATGCTCAGCTGGTCTATGTTGGAGGGAGGGGGTTCCCCATCAGCTGAATGTTAATTCTGGATAACAAAGTATAGCAGGTACAAAAGTGGAAGTGATTACTGTGGCTGTAGAGACTTCACATGACAACCACGCTGGGCAGCACCTCGGGGTGCTGCAAAGGCAGGTGAACATTCACTAAACACGGTCGCTACGTGTGCGTATTGCTCTAAATATTGAAAATGAGTCATCTCCTCCCACTGATTTAACTGAGGTGTACTTTGGTACTGGTCCATAAAAAACCAACAGCCTGAAATTTCCCAGTGTATTTGACATGGAAGTTCTAGGCTCAGTTAAAATATAGAATCCTAAGACAATAAATACCTGGGTAAGCATTTGGTACTCTATCGAAGAGGCACACTCACAACATGAGCTACATAAACTCATTCTCTAAATGGGAATATTTTAAGAGATATCAAGTACAGATGTTTCAAAGTAGAATTTAAGGTCTCCATGGGTGTCCCCAACTGGTGATCATTCTATTATAAGCTTAACTCTTCACAGACAGAGTTCAGATTCCAAATTACTTACCCAACTTTCCATCAAAGAATAATAACTGTTTCGTTTCAACAGTTCTTTGCTCCCACTACCTAAAACAAACCATGAACATCTGTAATTTCACTGCCCAATCCTTTCTTATATCCTTACAACATTTGTTCTGCTAATGTAGGTTAATTCTGCAAATAACACTTCTGTAAATTGTTCTTGCAAACTGCTACATCATTTATGTAAGGACTTCTGTGAACTTTGAAAAATTAATGCCTTTAATTTTGGTTGATGGCAACATCAGCAGAGCTCTGTAAATTGCACTTTAATGAGATTTTGCTACAGGGGATAATCTGCTACTGACAGAGTAACATCTTGAAAACATCTGTAGACCTATAATTTTTCTATGACGATTAGATCCCACCACAAGAGTCCAAATACAGTGCAGAAATAAAGGAAAAAATGTAAAGTCCTAAATGAATATCCAACCTGTTCTTTAAAAAGAAGAGAGACACAATGAAAAGTTTCATGCACCGAAAATAAATCAATTTTTCTGACTAATTAACATTTAGCTTTATTTAATTAAGGAAGACTATTACTGTCTTCACTGCTGTGCATCTGTATATAATGAAGCAAACAGCAGTAGGTATAAGATACCACAGAGGGATATGCCCAAGTAACCAGGCACTATAGGTGCAAAGGAACGTCTATTATTGTTAAGTAACTGACATCAGAGCCTCTCTTTAATGTTGTCATAAATAAAAGAAAGATTTTCACAGATGCTTTCACATATGGTTTCTTATTTGTCTCTGATGGAGACTGGGAGTTAGATTAGATGCCAAAATTAAATGATTTAAATAGACAGCTGCATAATGCAAACTACTAAATAACACCTTTTGAACACTTTCTATTTATAGTGAGCTCTAACTCACAGAATGATGGCAAATCTCATTTTGCTTATATCACTGGAGGTTGTTTCTATAAAACCATTGCTTTTACAACGCTGAAACATCAAGTTACACTGCTGTCAGTTTGGAAGTGCAAAGAGCATGGGATTATCATGGCAAACAGGAGTGGAAAGCTCAGAATCCAAGATTAATAGATTAACTTTAATAGATTAACCTAATCGTTGAAATATGCAGTTAGTGATTATCTGTAACAGAGCTACCCAGGATGAACTGGAAAGTCAGGTAGAGAGATGCCTTCAATGCAAACTGCTAGAGAATGCCAAGTCTGTCATTGTTTAAGTTCAAGTGAAGTGATGGACATCAGAGCAGGCACTTAATACCTAAACAATAATCTACCTTTTACCAGCACTGAGGCATTATGTCTTGGGAATAAAACTTTGCACTAAGAACACAGTATTTGGTGCAAGGAAAAATGCAGCAGCTTTTCAGGAGACATATTCTTTGTTAATATAGCCGTTCCTTGAATTGTTTTTCTGTGTTCTAGACAATCATAAAACCATTGACAAAGTATGGAGTCTGCATGAAGTTGTTCTGGAAAGGAATACAAACTGTCAAATGCTGCTGGGATCTAAAACCTACTCCTAAAAGCAGTTAACACTAGTTGCTTGCAGCAATATAGAAGGCACTAGCTCATGGATAGCTCTGAAATGCTCTACCAACTCAGACGACTTTTCCTACCACCCATATTTTCAGTAGAGGCATTATAAGCAGAAACACAAATATGAAGAGACTTGAAACACGCATGAACAGGTTTCTACACTGCCTATTTATGCGCTGTGAAAGTCAGAAAAGCAGTATGCAATGCCTGTGGCAGGAGCTGGGAGTCACACACCAGGGGATGCTCCCATCTCATGCTCTCCCACCTGCTCACCACCACCACAGGCACAACAGCCTCCAGCACAGCCCCCACAGTGCAGCTCCTCACATCCCCTGCACTGCCCAGCTTCAGCCATTGCACACACCTAGGCCTTTTCCTTTTGTACTGAAATGCCAATATGTTAATTTTATCTCATATTGCCCATTCCTTGGAATTTGTGAATCAGAGGCTAGATCATTTTTCCACCGAGTTCAGCTCTCTGAGTTTTGAGTACTGGGGCACACACTACCCTCACTTCTTCCTTCACACAGGCACAGACCCAAATTCCCATCCCTCGTTATGCATGGCAGAAGCAGCTCTTGAATATTGGGGATGCTATCATCCCTTCTCCACCATTTTAGTCTTGCTATGGCTGCACACCTGTGTCACCCAACACTGAGGGGACAACCAAGGAATCAGACCGTTTCCAAACATACCTACCCCTTCTCACCCTGATAAAGTGAGTAGGAGGTGAAAAACAAACTTCAGCCAATTTTAAAACCAGAGAAAATTAACCAGGATATTTCATTACAGAGAGTAAGGATGCAACATTCCCAGCTCCAAAAAGTTATTTGGATTGGTTATTTAGATTTATAATTTGGTCTCAATCTGCACATCATATTTTCCAATATCATATGGTATTCATCCACTTTCCTGAGCCATCCTTTTACTAGCCAGCATCATGCAGTTGATACCATTAAGCAACAAGCATTTAACTTTTGTCCATACCATGGTACTGTATAAACAGAGGTAATGAAAACTTTACTGCAGTGTTTATAGACCCTTTAGGTACCCAAAGCATGTTTCGTATAGTCAAATAAGTATGTCAATACAATGTAATCTCCATTCTTCAGACAAGATATAGGGCTGAGTTTCCATTTAGACTTTCCCTTTGCTTCATTTCCAACAGTTAAATTTGCTGTAAGTAGCTGCAGTGAAAAACTTCCAAGTAGTATGTGTTTTATAAACTTAATTTTGTAGGAATTAATGTAATTAAATAGGTATTTTATAGAAATGGCAGCTGAATCACAAAAGAGACAATTGGCAAAGTTTCAAGCCTAAAGAAAATTTGTTTCCAGCAATCTCAGTTTTTCTATAGTCTCTGTTTAACTAAGGCACTGAAAAGGGACTCAGATGTGCATAGTTGAGATGCAGATGTGCTTAACACTATTAAAAATTAGAAAAACACGAATTTAAGTCTGAAATATGGAGCACTGGGACATGGCAATTGCCTTCAAAGTAGCCACTCAGAGGTTCCCTTCTATACATTTCCCTTGGCTGGGAGAAGCCTCCTTGTCCCTCTCCACTGAAATGCTGCCCAATGGCAGCACCAGCTTTCCAGCAAATCCTACTGTGCTGTACTATAAAGATTAAACTGCAGAGGGAAGTAAAGCTTTGGCTGACACCCTTGGTAGCAGAGCCATCAAAAGCCATATATGCCTCTTTACCCAACAAAAATCTGAGAAAGCTCCCAACAAGCAGTCGTGTAAATTAAAGGGAGCTGGGGGCAGTGCTATTTCACGTGCCAAACGTGAGGAGCATGGTCAGAAGTTTGCACACGGAAAGCCAGCAAGGAAGCTGAAGTGTAGAGTCAGACAGGACTGAGCACATGTGGGGCTCCAGCACAACTTTCTGTGCTGTGGTTCCTGTGGCACCAAGCCCTGTGGAGAAGAGGGCAGCCTGTGCAGGGCCCTGCCTCGTGGGGCCAAGCAGCTCTGCACTGACACTGCCAACGTGCTACTGCACTCACTGGGCTCTTCCAGCCTCACTGCAGCTCTCACACCAAAAGTCCTCAAAGATTCTGTTTGGGTTTATGCTATTCAAGGATCGATCCACTCTAGGCAAAAAACAGCTCTGTGCAAAGGAGGAGAAGCTTTTCAGTAGTGTGCAGTTCACTTTATTTTGCTTCATGTCTCATTAACCTTAAGCAGAATTATGAATGACAGTGATAGTCAATGGCTCTCATTTTTGTGCAAAAAATATTTTTATGAATGCATGCACTTTTTACCATCAAAAGCACTCTTTATTAAACTTCTGTCACTTCTGATATTGGCATTATATTCTGTGAGTGCTTTGTTATTATGTGCTACAGTTCAGTAGGTTTCAGACCCATCAAGTTCAAAGTCAGTAGAACAGGAACTATACAGCAAAGACAGCAAAGGCCAGGTATTGACCCATGAGTGTTTACCTGACTTCTGAAGTGATTTTCTGATTAAAAATCCAAAGAATTCACTGCTAGGGAGAATAACTATCATAAATATCAAAATCAACCTTTTGTAGGGATGAGCTCTTAATAAAATGTAGTAAGTAAATGTAGCATGGAACACAACTAAAATTTTTGAATAGTTGGAAATAAACCACCTTGGGTAAGCTAAGCAGAAATAGCAATTAATAATGGTTCTAATCATATTTTTCAGCGTATCAAGTAACTAAGGAATTTAATGCACCCTAAAACACAGTAAGAATGCAGCATTACAGTAAGAAAATGTAAACATGTTCATATTAGCAAAAAAAACAACAAATAGAAGGTGTCTACTGAAAGGGAGCAGAGGGGATTCTATTTGAAATACTGCAGTGCCTAAATGCCTAAATCTTAAAAACATCACATTTTTAGGAATATTTCTAGAGAAGCAATGATTGAAAATAAATTACTTTGGAACTGGGAAAGAAATTCCCAGTAATAGCCAAAAGGCTATATCTATATATATTATATATGAAGGTCAAAGAAATGCCAGCTAACTCTCCTAAACCAGAGATTGTGAACTTCAACCAGTGAGCAAGCTTATTTTCAAGGACAAAGATCAGTGTAAAATTGATTGCCATATTATCCACAACTGAGAGAATTTGGTTGTCTTTGCTAACAACAAGCCAGGAAGTTAAAGCTTATACTTCACTTAAGGTAAAAAATCCCTCGAAATAATAACTTCTATCTGATCTTGAAGAAACTGCTTAGATTAGACAAGGTAAAATAATCCTTGCATTGAAATTTAATTGAAAATCCTCAAACCAAAAAAAAGGTCCCTTTTTATTTCTGACAACTAGACCATGTGCAAATGAAAATCAAATACTTTTTCCTGCCCTATAAATGCCTGTCAAGTGGCTGGGTAAAATCTAGGTTGCTCGGCCTTACCAGGAAAACAGATGTTGCCTCATCTGGTTTGATGTTCATATGGATGTTGAAGTCTCTAAGGCTAATAGTACAGTTCCAACAGTAGCTCTGACAGAATCTCAATGAATACATTTGTGATATATTTCATACACTCTGATAGTCTATGCACTCTTGTAACTACAAACTTTGATCCTTCCCTGGAAGTACAGGAAACACCTGGACAGTCTAATAAACTCCACTGCACAGTTGGCCACTTTTTGCATTGCAACCAAATTGTAACCAGGTCCCAGAAATATGAGCTGTGGATCTCCACTTCCTCTGTATCACAGCCCCCAATGGAATACTTTCCATGCAAAAGTGAGTCCTTGGGGAGGATAGTGGTGGGAGAAGAGGCTCAAAACAGATGAAAGAGAGCCAGTAAACCTAAATGCATTTCTTTATAATGTGTTTTTCTTGAAGAGAGAGGATGCTGTCCTTTCCCCCATATGCCTCCTTTGCTAAGTGCAGATGTATCACTCGAGCTCTTTCTGCCCTCTCTGCTCCTTTTCTCTTATTCCCAGTCAGAAATATCACTTCCCACATTTTTTTCAGCTTGCCAATCTGAGTCCAGAAATTGTGAGCACAAGATATTTTAACCAGTGGTGACTGTGACCAATAGAGAACAGCTGGTCTGCCTTGCCTCTGCCACATAATTCTTTCTTCAGCAACTTTGATTGTCAGTGAAAACCAGCACTTTAATAGCTACAGTGTAGTTCAGAGAGAAGGACACCTTAAGGTTTGGGAAGATCATTTCTTGACAGCAGCCCTTGATCCCCAGTAATGTTAAGACACAAATTTATTACGCTGTTTATCATGAAAGATTTACGTTGGGTTAATGATTTTATACCAATAGGATGATTGGTATGTCAGCTTCCTGAAACACCAATTTGGTGTGTTTATGATTATTGGTTATTGCAACCTTAGCATCTTTGCTTTATCTCTTTGCTTTTCCTCTGTTTACTGAGGAAACACATCAAGCAGTGTTGCAAACTTCTCCCTTGGTTCCTACTGATATTCCTCAATCCTAAACAGAACAGACAAGCCAAGTAAGGAAGTCTCATCTCTATCCTTTCACTTGGTTTTTCATTTAAAAGAACACACTGCCTAGCTGAGACTCTACGAGTTAGGATATGACCCTGTACTGGTGTTTCCTATCAGTGGTTTTCTATCCTGCCAGAGAAGACTAAACAGGGAGGGTTAGGAGAGCACACACCAATAATGCTGTGGAAAAACATGAGGAACCAAGCTTTATTCTTTACACTCCTGCCATCTCATTTTCGTGCCTGGTAGAAAGCTTCCACTCTAACCTTATTCCAAGGGCATGCTTTGGGTTTTTCTCCTGTCATTCTGACTTTCCTGCATTCCTTCTCATCCTCACGTGCCCTGACATGTCAGCTGTTTGCTAAGTGCCACACATGAGTGACATGCTGCAGATGTAATAGCAGATAATGGTGCCTAATACGGTAAGCTAAGCTTAACCACACCTAAGCTGCTCGTCACCGCACTACATCTGTCAGAGGTTTCACAGTACCTTGCTTGAAATGATGTGAGTGCTAATGGATGCTGGTTGGATGATTATTCCTCCTTCATTTAAGAATGAGCCCTGCATTTGCTTTTACCCAGACTTTCAGCATCACCCAAGGTCCTTTTGACTTTTCTGCTGAGTGGTGGTTGTGTGGGAGGTTGTTAGCTAGGTCTCAATCTAGGAAATGCACCGAGGCACGTTTCCATCCTTCCCTCCTCAAGAACAGATTTGCTTTGTTCCATCAGCACATCGCCTGCATATCTTACAGCATGCGTAAATTGCATTGGCAGAGGGGTATAGATTAAAATTTGACAAGAATTTCACTACATATTCTTTACCTCCAGGTATTTTGATTAGCTTTCCTTTCTTTTGCTTGCACAGACTTAAATCCTTTTGTTGGTGTGCTCAGTTAAAGAATTTTTAATTAAGTTTTGTGTCTCTCCCTTATGCGAGTTGTTGTCTTTCTCCTCCTCACTCATTATTTGCATACAGAATAGGGCAGACCAAATAAATTAATAAAACAAGTTCTTGTTTCCAAGAAACAACTTCAGTATCTACAAAAAGATGCAATTACAGTAGAGTAGCTCTTCACTTCCCATAAACATCACTAAAAATAGTTTTTAAAAAAACCTAAATAACAAAATGCTTTTTCAAGAAGTTTTCCAGCAAATCAAAAAGATTTTATGCACCTAAAAATTCTAATCAAAGTACCAATTTTAATTCCATTTTTTAAAACTCAGTTAAAAAATCTACCTTTGTTCTGGAGTAAATAGACTTAAGTTTGCTTGACAAGAGGTTGTGGATTTTTTTTTTCTTATTTTAATTGCAAATCAGCATGAATGTTCTTTATGTTCATATCATTGTTTTAACATTTTACACTGAAGTCAGATCTAGTCCACAAAACTTTACTTTTAGTATTTTTAGCTTGGAACAATTTTTCACAATTCTATATGAAATGTGATTTCCTTGAAATTTTTGTAGAAATAAAAATACCAGTGTTCAAGATATGTGTAACAGAAATAGAAGGTAACACTGCTTCAAAGCAAGTCAAAATACATTAATTATAGTTCATAATTAGAAAACATTTAATAAAGAAATGTTCCTGTGTTCCTTTTAACTGAGATCTAAGAGAAGATATTCAAGTGAACAATGAAGTCCTCACAGTTAAAGCTGACAAAGCTCCTGCTTTAACAATTATGTCATTTGATTTAAGGCAGTTTATCAGTACTAGCTGCAAGTCATAATTGAAGTTGCCATTTCAATGCAAGAGTTTACATCATCTAGTTTATTTGCAGCATGCTTTCAATACTCGTGCAAAAAGAAGAGCTAAGCTTACTTTACTATTAATGAAAAAATGTTTCTAAATGCACATGACATCCTCCCTCACCTGATAACAAGCCACAAATTAAAGCTTTGGTTTCTGTGTTTCTACTCAGTGATGATTGAATTATATTTGAAAAATATTTTTTAGATATATTTAGAAACATGGTATTTTTTTCTGATCAAAGTAAGGTGTCTGTTCTCTATTCTTACTACTGCCAAGCATTTGATTTACACACAGTTTAATTATTCAGATGTTTATTATGTTCTACATAATGAAATTTGGACCCTCATATTTTCTTCCTACATGCTCAGTGCAGGCTGCAATTATAGCCACAGATATCTGTTTATTTGATGAATTTTGCTTCTTCTGCATAGTTTGATAAATATGGAAATAAGTCAAAACCTACTTTATATACAGTAATTAAAGTGAAAAATCTAGTCATGATGCAAATCCTTAATTGGACTCCAGGAGAGATATGCAGAATTTCTCTTTAATAATATGAGATGACTGGGGACAGAAAAACAAAGCACACTAAAATATGGTTTAGAAGCACAATTAATCACAAAATAGAAAACAACCAATTTAGCATAGCTCATTCAGTGACTCTCAAGGCTCAGGTAATGTTCTTTTAATCATCTGGCTCTAATATTAAGGTTGTGTCATGTGCAGCTGAAATAAAACACAATATACGTGCTGATCTTCAGTGTGAAACATGTCCTCTGGACTAATTTGTAAACACAGCCTTTTCACACTAAAATGCTTAGTCTACTTAATGACGTGTAAGCGAATGATCAAAGCAATGTAAAATGGTTTTTAACTATTATTGTTTAATGTATTAATTCATTAGCGGGAAGAAACCCTCTTGCAGTTGGTTGCAGGGAATGTGTTTTTGTTGGCTATATATAATTCATTTTGTTTTTTTCATTTTATTAAGACAAAGTCATTATTTTGCCTGATGATGTTCCAAAGAAGAATATACTTGTTAAGTGGTATTAAATTGACAAATTATAGCACAGAGCAAGTGGGGCTGAGATACAAGTCTCCAGGAAAGAGACGTCTGTACAAGCTAAAGAAATAAATGTTTTTGTTCAAAGCTCCGAACAGATATTGCTCTAATAAGCTAAAATTAACCATCACTATCACTTAATTTGATTGTAAAAATATTATTCTCCATATAGCTTCCTGTAATATCCCATTAGGGGCATATGATCACATTCTAATCAGAAGGTGTTGGATTTATCGTACTAGTTTGTTTGAACTACAAATATAATTAATCTCCTTTTGTACTTCTCCCAAATAAGTAACACCAGAATGACATTTTTGTCTCCAAATGGATTACAGACATTGAGCGGGAGCCAGAGGTCATCCCCCTGCACTGCCATAATTATGGAAGCAAATATCTGCTTCAAACCCCTGCGTGTCTGGTGGGGAGCTGAGCCTGCCTGAGCCAGCGCGGCCGCCCCGAGCTCTGTGCCTGCGACAGGCCAGGAGGACACTCTTCTGCTCCCCAGATGTGCCCATTGGGAGAGACCAGGACTGCGAGCTTCCATGCTGAGAGCAGCTGAAATTAGAGAGGCTTGATGTCCAGTATTCAAAATCACTGTTAAAACTCTTTCCAAGTCAGGGTCCCAACTGTCTTTGACAGATAAAAGGGGTCCTATGCAATCTAGTTTCAATGTAGTCTTCTTTTGACCACCCTGAGATGACCTGGCACCTCTTCGTGCACCTGCCGTAAAACTTAAAGGCTTCAGAAATTCTTTTCTTTGAAGTGTCCTAATAATAACAGTCTAACCTTTGATGTTCCTTCCTGTACCACATGCTTGAACTTCTTATAATCTAAAGTGTATAACCTTCAATTGCTCCACACAAACGGGTTACACATCTTGAGAACACAACACTATAAACCTAATGCAAGCTGTAGTAATGATGGGTTTATTTCATTTGTATTTAGTGCTTTGCTTGTATAGCATCATAAACCTAAACACTTACACACCAATCAGGCATTAACCATCCAGCCTGATTAGCATGGAGCAGAATTCACTCTCTGCAGCCTGGAGACAGAAGAAATAAACAAACTCATGTAAAATAAACTTTGTGTGCTAATAAGATATTTTAGAAGATCCTTTTCACACTAAAAATTGGAGAGAAAGTCTGCTTCTGATCCCATTCAGAGAATATTTTTTCAGTACTTAAAATTTAACAGACCCCGAAAAAGCTGGGGAAAGTTATTTTTAAAAAAACATTTCCAGCCTGATCACTACCTCAGGTTTCTGTAAGTTTTTACAGAGCCCTCTGAGAATGTCTGTCCAGCTCTGTTTTATGTTACTTCACAGATTTTTAATATTCAATAGTCCTTATCCCTTGCAAATGTTTAGCTCTAAAAAGAATTGTTTCTAATCTCTATTTTTAACTTGTACATCGGGGATGAATTTCATCCAAGATGTATCATTTGTATAGCTCTTGGGAGAGAGAAAACACATTCTCCATGTAGCCTCAGTCCTGCACGAGCTCATGAGCATGCTCAACTCCCTCTGCTTTAAGCCATTCTACTGAAAATTTTGAGCACCCACAGGGTGCTCCTTCAGCATTCCTTAAATTTTAGCCTTTCCTGTTAATCACTCTTTTGGGTGGCTATTTTCAGCTGATTGTTTATCATCTTATGGTTTTCCAAAACTTCGGGACATTAGATCAAATCCCTTTGACTGGAATTTTCTTAAGATTGTTTTTGACAAAAGTGAACCTCGTAGGGGAAGTTATTTAACTAAAAATTATTATTCACATTTTAGGGTAGTGTCCTTTATCTGGTTACTCAGAAGAACAGAAGGGTTTTGTCTTCATAACTAACATTGACAAAGAAGTAATCACCACTGATGAGCAAAGTCCCTTTGAGCATACCAGGGAAAACGGTTCAGTCCACACTGCTCACACACACCAGGAAGGAGAACATGTGGTTTTGGTCCTCTCTAGAGTCCCAGTTTCCTCATCAGATGTTTGCAGGGGATCTGAACTGAGCTCAGTTCAGCTGACCAAGACCCAACCCTTTTGGCTCTCGCTGCAAGATTAGAAGCCAAATTTGTAAATTATCAAAAGGAGAGCAGTTCCAGTTACCCTGATGTAGCTGCTCAAGTAGCCACAATAGAATGGGAAAAGAGTTGGAGAGCGTGACAAGTATGAACAATACCCAGCTACAGCCTCTAGGCATGGGCAGGTTAAATATCCTAAGCCTCTTGGAAAGGAAAACAAAAAAACTGAAATGACTAACAGAGACATGGTAAAGCTCCATAGTATCAAGAATGATGTCGACAGGATGTATGAGGAAGGAGCAATCACTCTCCAAGAGAGCTGAGTGGCCATCAGATGAAACTTGTAAATGTCGAGTTCAGAAGGAAAATAGGGCATTCTTGATATACAGTGCATAGTTAGGGTAAGGAAGTCTCTTCACTGGAAGACACCTGGACTGCCAAAAAATCTATATGGATTTGAAAAGCATCTGGAGATATTAACAAAAAAGGAACTCAACAGCACTAGTAAACAGAAATATGGCATCTGTACAGGAGAAAAACCCACAAGAAGCTTGAAGTGCAATTCTAAGGATCACTGCACAGTTGTTCTTGCATCCTTCCCTAAGCATCTGTTCATGGCAATAGTAAAGTGCAGGATATTGGTCTAGATTGACCCTTAGCCTGCTCCAGTGCAGACAGCTCTGCAGTTTGAAGAAAACTGCAGAGATGTCTGACTCATTTCAACGTCTTCAACAACAAGGCAAGAGATGCAGACCACTCTGAGAATGAGACAAATTCAAGAAATGGCATACTGATGTACACAGAGATATTTAGCCCTGGATTTCTCAAAGGCAATATGAATAGATAGTGATGGAACCAGACATTCAACCTAAAGATCAAGCTCAAAGTCCTCTACCTGAAGGCAAAAATAAGGTGGTAAACGCTGGTTATTCATATTGTTTTGTAACATTTGTCTGACTTTTAAGTCACTAAGGAGACTTAAATTAGCAATTCTATAGCAGAGTGAAAGGATCATTTGACTATACAGTACTTACTTCTGCCCCAGCCTCCAGAGCAGTTTCAGATTTGCTGCATTTTGTTTTCACTGGTGATGTTTTTCTACTGTCAGAGGCTCACAGATCTCAGTGTGGTGTTGCAGGCACCATTTCACATAATAAAGGCATTAGCACCTCCTTTGTTTCTAGAAAGATATATCTCCAGCCTTAAAATTATTTTTGCCACGGTATCACTTTACAAGCTCTTTTCTAATTTGCCACCCCCTATAATTCTAGGTATTTTTCAGTCTGACTGCTTTCTAAGTATCTCCTTCCATTATGTAAAGTGGTTTCTTTTCAGATTCTAGATTGTAGAGCTACTCAAAATGAACAAAATTTTTTCACTCTCATTTTTCATTATCACGTTGCACTTAAACCATTTCTTATGGGAACTTAATAACGTTCTGTAGTTGATTAGACTTAAAAAGGTCTACATTCTTCTTTCAAATATGTACAAAGAGCTCCTATTGACTGACTTCAATTAACTGAATTTATTTCAATTCAACAGTCTAAATTAATTCTTCATCTAACTACTGAAGTCTAGTGAGCCAAATATTGTATGACAGCTGAATTTCACATCCAGACCCAAAGCAATATTTCAGTGTTGTCTATTACACAGATGAACAAAAGAAGAATACTCAACACTGAAAACGGAGTGAAACACATACCATGACCTATACAGAAGTTTAGATTTGATTAGGTTGGTCCTGATATTGTAACTATAAAAATTGCACTCCTAGACCCAGAGATTATCACTGTGAAGTCCTGGAGTGGAGTCACACCAACAATAAGTTGGACTCCCTTAGGCTTCAGCAGAGGTCAGGGTTTCCCTACACATCTGCAGAAAAACAGCATTGTGTTTATTTAAAGGAACTCAAAAATCAAAGTAGAGCAATTAGGAAGCTTTCATAGAGCAAACAAGCAGAGCAGGAAAAGAAAAAAAAAATCAAAGCAAACAGGAAGAAAGGCAAAACTGGGAGCATTTACATCTTCTACATATGGAGTTTGGAAATCCAGGTGGTTTCTGTTTTGCTCCTATTTGCTTCAGATATTGAAATATCCAGATGTCAGTACAAAAATATACTTGAAAATTATAAGGTTTTAAAAGAAATTGAAAGTCATGATCTTTCCATTCTACTCTTTAACCAACACTTTTTCTAAAGCATAATTGGCTAATATAGTAGTAGAAAAAAATTTCTGGTTTTACACTTCTGCTGTTACAATTTCTAGTTTTCAAACTAACTTATAATGGAAGAGGGCTTGTTGAGTCAATGACTTGAGAGGGGTTTGGGTTAGTCCCAAGTTAGGATGGCCTTTTTTTTTTTTTAAATAAAACAGCAAGTATATATACATAAACAAACATGTACTTTATTCCTGGGCTGATTGCCTAATTAACCAACTTTGGGACAAGAATAGCTGTTGTAGATAAAACCAAGGCTTGTCTGTTGGAGTGTCCTGTTGCAGCAGTGGCTGAATGTGGGTGCCTGTAGAGGGAGGCCAAACACTCAGGGAAATAAATGGCAATAGTCTCAATTCCAGCCATTTGTTGCACAGAGACTTCCTGAACCATTTCCTGAATGCTGAAACCAGTGTTTCTAGCTCTCAATAGTGTTTTCACCTATTAAGTTGTCCAATCAGCTCCTCAACTCTTATGACATCCTAGTATCCTATGGCAAAATGTTAAGAATTTAACTACATACTGTGTAGGAAAGAATTTATTTTGGGTGCTTTTGTTAAGTGACATCACTTGAGCTCTTCCATTCTTGGATGCCATTGTAAGACAGTGAATGAATGTTAAGGTATTTTGATATGTGATGCTTGATTTCATATGCATTTGTCTTCTATAAATGTGCCATTTTATGAAAATTTGTTTTTAAAAGAACCTTCCAGACATACAGATAATATGCAGTTGATGACACTGTTAAATAAGCTGAATAAGACCATTAACAAAGTACCAGCCAACCAAAAAGTTGAAAGGATCTGACATACTGTTTAAAAAAACGAGATTATCCTGAAATCATTAAGCATTACTCTCAACAGAATACTGCAATATCATTTCCTGCACAGGTGCTGATGAACACAGAGACTCCTCATCTGCTTGTAGCAAGCAATCTTGCTCAGAAAATGAATGACCTGTCTGAATGCCTCAAAGGCTTAAAGTTGTTCCACCAGGTCACGCTGAACCAGCCTAGTGCCACAATGGCAAAATATTAAGTGCATAAATGTAACTAAAGCAAAGAGTTGTTTTGGCTGTAAAAGCAAAAATAAATTGACATCTTTCCTCTGCCGAGAAGAAATGAGAAAACTGTCTCAGCTACTACAGCACTAATTTTTTATTGGGGGCGGGGGGTGGGAAATCTATTTCCTAACAAGTGCCTCCTGCCAAGAAACAAAACCAGCAATGTTCATTTTTGCAAAGACTTTTTTCATTGTGGAGGTTTTTCTGCAATTTTGATGAGTTCTACACTTTATGTTAAAGAATACTCCTGATTCAGAGGAGATGCAAGTTGAAGTCACTACAAGATTCAGTGGCAACCTCTGCTATCTCCAAGCACAATGTTTGGGGAATACAAGGGGACAAACTGCACCAACTGATAGGTTTGCCTGAGATTTTCTCTCCCACAGCATCTCATTTGCCCTGCCCTGGTCTCATCATTTCAATCTTTTTCAGACACGTAAGTGCCAAGCCAAATGAGTTTAAAAGTTTTTTCATCATTATTAGAAATTAAGACATTGGAGAAGAACTTTAACGGTTTGCTTTTGTACGCCAGTGTTATCTAAAATACAGATTTCAGAATGCAATTACTTTGATTAAAGCTTTGTTAAGTAGCTCAGCGAAGTTGGGAAACTCAGGCCATTAATGTCTTATTAAAACTCCAGACAAAACAGTTTGTATCAAGGTCTCAGTGTCTTAGACTCAAAGAAAAAAAAAAAAAACAGTTGAAATAGAGAAAAATTTTCAGTTCACAAAGACACAGGAGCACATCTGGGTGTCCTGCATACCTGGAGTCCTTCAGAACTTCATTATCCAGAATTTATGGGAAAACATTTCTTTTTAGAAATAAAAATATTTTTTCTATTGACGAGGAACACCACCAACACTTTAAAGAAAAGGAAGTAGTGTTATTAGGCAGAAACTGGCTTTCCTGCAAGAGTAGTCTTGATTACTTTCCTGAATAACAGCAACTCCCTTCTGAGACTTTGTTTTAGCTCTCCCCTGTTCCTTTTGAATGCTTTTCCAGCTCTGTAGCATGAAAACCACCCACACAGTGACACCAAAACCATTTGCAAAAGAAAACAAAAGCCCCTGTTATGCATACAAGGAAGCCTTAAATGAAGACTTTTCTTGGTCTACCTTCACATCCTTTAAAATCTGTTCTCAATCTCCTTGAAGAGAAAGTTTCCCATCCATATGTGCCTAAAGAACAGGTACAGATCCATATTTATCCCACTTCCCACACACAGAGTTCATGAAGCTCTGCCCATGCAGCACTTCACACTCGAGAGGAGAAGCCAGTCATTGTCTAACAGCTCATGCTCCAAGGTGACTTCAAACATTGTATTCTACCAGCTGAGCTGTAAATGAGGTTGAAGGTCCCAATCAAGATAAGTGGCCTTCACCAGGCAATGACCAAAATTATTTAAATTTGAAGCTATGGCAAAATGGTCTTAGAATGACAAACAGCTTGGCACCACTCCCATCCTTAAGCCCAGTGGGGATACTGAAGCCAGTCATTGCTTCCCCTGTGAGGAGGACTGGCATTTGCAGAGCACAGGTTAACCAGGCTTGAGCCCTCCTCAACATCCAGTGACTGCAGCAGATTGATTTCAACACACAGCTAAAGAAAGGATCTATTTGGGGTTCCTAGGAGGCAGCATCCTAGGAGACACTCAGACTGAAAGCCAAAAAGAGCAGGTCCAAATCCAGCCCAGCAAGGGATGTTGAGTTGGAAGCCTGGTAAGCAAAGCACACACAGCCAACCTCCCTACAGACCCTTCAAACTGTGTTCTCCATCCTTTCTACAAAGATGTGCCCCCAGTTAAAAAACAACACTAACAACTGCTAGAAAGTAAAAAAAGAGCCCCAAAGGGAGCCCAAGTCAGGCAGCAGTGAGTGAGTGTGGCACATTGGACACTTCCCTAGGAAGGGAATGTCAAGAACACTTTGATACTAAGAGCACCTACTGAAGAAAAAGAAGGAACAAGCCTACATGCAAGAAAGACAAGGCAGAACTGACCACCTGCAGCATGTGCCAAGCTGGCCTCTGTTGACTCATAAAGGACTATCCTGCACTGGATCCAGTTGGATTTTTATCACTGAAATGCAAACGCTATTAAGTTTACTTCTGATGATAAGCTAGTGTTGTTAAACGCTGATTTTCCCCTCTTCATCGCATTCTCCTTGCAGTGTAAGTGCACATATCCCATTTTATTTTAATGAAACAAAGGTGGGTTTGAAAAAAACGCATTAACAGTTCCTGAGGTTTGGTTTCTAATTGAAATTTAGACACTTCAGGAGAGGCTTAGGGCTAAAGGGCATTTTGTACATGAAAATATCCTCCTCCTTTGGCCAGCGAGTCAGAGGGGTGAGCTGGTCTGCTGAACTGGCAGTGCACTCTCCCCTGAACACAGCCTGAGGTTGAAGAGTTCCTGTCTCTCTGTCTGCCCCTGCCAAGGAGCAAGCAGATATCCAGAATCCACTGCTGAGACATGATATTTTCCTTTAAGAATAATTCAACAGGAATTAAGGGAGATCTTTAATCTTCACCAACACAGAATTCATAATCAGTCCTTATCTTCCACGATGTTCTTTAAGTCACCAGCACATAACAGCAGAATAAGTCATAATGTATTTCATAAGGAAATAATATTTCTGCAGTGGAAATTTCCTTTCTTTTTGATAACCTCTTCTTGAGCTTCCATTCAAATATATACAAAAAAGTTCTCTGTGAATCTTCAGGTATATCAGAACATGGATTTTAATAGCCACAGGAATGTTTCTATATTTTATACCTTTTTTTTTAATTTAAGTAACATGAATTTCAGTGGAAATCAAAATAATGAGACTAATAAGAGGCAATAGAATAGTCTCTAGAAAATTTATTTCCCTTTCACATTTTCTTTTTAATTTCTACTTTTCCTACTATGGCCACTATCAGAAGACAGAAGAGGGAATTTCTGGCTGCAGAGCTCTGTGAGGGATGCACTGATCATGCAAAGGCTAGTGATGTGAGACACTGAACTATAAGCACTGTGGGCATAAAATGCACATTAGCATTTTAGATTAAAACACCTAGGATTGAGGAAGGTGGTGCCAAAGCCACGCTAGATTTTTGGTTTGTTTATTTTAAGAAAAGTAAGATAAACATGGCAGTGTAAATTTATAATACAAAATTCTGTTGAAAGTAGCTTCAGCAGAAAATGGATTAGCTCTGTAGAGCAGGGCAGACAGACTTCATTCTCCATCCATGCCTTCACTCCCAGCCAGAACTGTGTCCTGCATACTGAGGATCAGATACACTCCCGCTCTTCACAGAAAAGTCTCTGCTGTGCTGCACACATTTGCCTGACCTTGCCCTAGGACAGAGCCACAGGAACAGAGCACTGAGGAGCCGAGCATCAGACCAGTCCAGCCCAGCCCCAGAGCTGGATGGACCTGTCTCCAAACACCCCCAGACAGCAGAGGTCTGACTTGGTTTTCCAGATTCCCATCAAGGAGGTTTCTACGCGTACTCAGACAATCGGTTCCACGTTTCACTATCCCAGCAGCTAGAAATTGTTCCCCAATATCCAGCCTAATCTTACCTTCTTGTAAATATCAGCCAATTGTGAATAACAGCTACACAGAATTACACAATGGATGGCCTTTTCTTTTTTATTACCTCTCTATCCCAAAACAAAAATGAAGCTGCTCATTCTCCTCCTTTTAATGCTAAAGAAAGCAAATTATTGCATCCTTTCATTGAAGGAGACATTTGCTAACTTTTGTTTGCTGTTGTCCTCTGGATTCCCAGCAGTTTGCTTCTCTCTCAGCATGGCCAGGAGGGCTGGATGTCACAGAGCAGCAACCTCCCCTTGCTCACAAACGCATTGCTTGCTCTGTCCACCAACACTGCAGTTTTACTTTTTCACCCTGAAATGTGCAGACCCTTTTCTACTATCCAGCCAATAAGACATTTCAATTGTGTGCATGCCTTGGCTTATTCTGAAGGGCAGCATTCTGTGCTTGCAAAGAAACACGTGTAAACAAACACAAATATAAATTGTGGATGGCTGGTTTTTCATTATCTTTCTAGAATTTCTGCTTTCTTCTATGTCACGTCATGACTAAAAGGAGCAAATATAAAATTGCACATGTTCAACAATGCTCAATAACAAGGCACTGAGTATTGTACAAATGAGCATATTTGATTTAATCAAAATAAGTGTTGTAGGAAAATCACGTAGGTTTAATTTTTGAAAAGCTATTAAGTTTCAAATTAAATGGAAGATTAAAATAAAAATGAGCTTTAGCTGTAAGTGGAGGCTAAATTTGGTCAATTTTTGTTGTTTATCTGTGCATAAAGTCCTTGCATTTACCATTTGACAAATCCTCTAATAAAATACTTGCTGCAATCAGGTGAAGTAGGTTATTAATGGTTCTAAAAAAGATATACAGGATTGCCTCATCCTGAGGCAATTAAATCTGTGAAGTAAGTGTGTTTAAAATCTCTGGGGGCCTGACTGAAATGAAACAGGTGATCTTTCTACAATTCCCATTGTTTCATTTAGAATGTCTCGAATTTTGTTTGTTTTTAATTGAAGAATGACTCCCTGCTTTATATCTCTTTTGTTAAGACTCTAGTTTGGGAACTTTCAAGGGCTGCACGTGCCACATCAGAAGCAGAGTGGAAAATTTCAAGCACCACTAGAAAGCAGCAGCAATGATCCACGTGAAGCCCTGCCGACCCACGTGGGAGAGGACAATCCACATTTACTCTGTCTCTTGACTCAGCTTTGCAGTGGTGCTGCCATCTCCCACCCTGGGTCAGAGCATCCCAGACCCCACCTTGAGCCAGCTCCTCCACAGAGAAGTTTCAGCCCACCTGGGGGTACCCTGGCAGCTCCTGTCCGCAGGCTCCCCAAGGGGCTCAGGGCCAGGGGGAGGGCAGGGAGCTGAGTTAGCACAGCCTCCCTGCTCAGCCCCCAGCACCTCTGGGGAAGGGCTCCAGATCCCCAGCTTCAGGCACCTCTGCTTGGAAAACAAGTGCTTTACCACCCTGTGTTTTCTGAGCGATGCATTGTGTATCCATCAGGGTGCTGTTTTGGCCCTTTGTTATAAAATCTTGTATTTTTCATTCCTCCTCTTTTCCTCTGCTGTGTTCTTTTTTTCCTTGGATTTATTAGCAGGGATGGTTTGTGGAGGTATGGTTAATTACTAGAGCTTATGGCCTGCTGTGATTGAAAGCTGATCTCACCAGTTTGGGGTCTATGTTATATTTATTCTGTATGTAATTAAATCAGAATACCATAACACGCATAATGTTGGAAAATGAGAAATTTTTTTTCAGGGAAAGCACATCTGAAAGGTATTTTCTTCCTGCAGTACTGAATTTCTACAAAACTCTGCACTTTGCACACACACACAAACAAGCAAACAGCCAAAAGGAGCATTGAGGTCTATGATCTGGATGAAAACAGACATTAGCTTATCAGATCTATGCAACCCATTAAAAATAAAGAAGGAATTCAAGCAAACTGTGGTAAAGGCTATCCATACATCTTGGGGTACTTGTAGCACCACATACACACTAAAAGCTCGCAGAGAAGTGCCAGCACAGCAGGGTGAGCACAAACAGCACATCCTGGAAGCAGCAGCATCCAATTGAACACAGGAGATTTGGCTGAGGAGGCCCTCAAATAAAATGAGTTGTGGGAGGCCAGGCCACTGCTCTGACTATAGGGATCAAAACTTCTCCTGACTTCCTTACTTAGGGAGGGGAGACCAGACCAGTCTGGGAGAGGAGATCAAACACTGTTTACACTGAGGCAAATCAAGCAGAACACTGCACAGCTCACTGAACCATTCCAGAATTAGGCCAGACGTATCATATCTAGAGGCTCATTTTTTTTTCTGCTACACATAAAACTGAAGTCTGTCAAGGTTCTTGTTGTTCACCAGTGTGGCAATGATCTGCAATTAGAGGCCTCTAGAATATCCCCAGAATATCAGAAATCTTTGGTCTGGAAATTCATCTCCTTGCCTCTATATATAGCCAATGTTCAGAAGAGTGAGTTTGCCATCTGATGTACTGGGGTGAATGATACAGCCAATAACACTCCAAAAAGCCCATGCAAGCCAAAGCAAAAATAACTAAATCAAACCCACAGTCTTTCACCACAGCAAAGCAAAGCCTATCTTAGGGCATACCAAGACAAGTGTGACATAGTAACAGGAAGTTACCTTCAAGGTCTAAGAAAAGCAACAGTGGGGGGGAGGAAATTTAAATTTAGAAAATAAATAAATAAATGCCTTTTCCTAGAGAACAAAGGTGTATTCCCCTCTCCCTAAAAGTGTTGAATGTAGGACAAGAATAAGTCAAGTAAAAATCCACTGAACAGCCAATGTGCATGAAGTAAGGGAATTCCCAATGAAATCCTTTCAGGACTTGCTGCCTAGAAAAGACCTTCTGCTTTGTCACTGCCCCAGGAAGTAAAGAACAGGCCTGCTAGTCTGGGCTGTAGAGAACACCACAAAACTGTCAAATGCACAGGCATTACATTGCTAACAAATTTGCTTCTTTGAAATTAAGCCATGGTACCCAGAGCCACAGCTGCTGGAGGAAAGCATTTCAAGGAAGCAATCAGCAAAGCCATGTTCTACGACACAGCTGCCAGCACTTTCCCTCCTCACCCAACAGCACTCCCATCTGTCTCAAGATGTGCTCCAAAAAGCCAAGTGAACCAGCCCCTGCAGGACTGGGTTGGCGAGCAGGCGTCAGCAGCAGCCCTCACCAGGGCTCCCATGGAAGGTAGCACCTACTGCCTGTTTGCAGCCACCTCAGCTCCACTGGCACAGCAGCCAAGGCAGCTCAGAAAACCTCAGCAACCACACAAACGCACCTCACCACAAGATTCTGCAGGAATTTGCAAGACTTACTTTTGGTTACACCTGTGGTGTACATAGACCTGAGAGAATGATTATAAAAATAAGATGTTCTTTGCTGAATTCCTATATCTCATGGCTCTTTTAAATCGGCTAAAAGTGAACTCTGGACTGGTTTTTTTTTTGGTTTTTTGTTTTATTTCAGCAGTGAACAGGTTCAGATAATCTCATCAAATAACTTATGATAGGCAATAGTAAAGATGTTAAGAAATTCTACTCCCAACTACATGAAGTACCATTCTATATCACATTTTAATCTGCCTTTTTTCACAAGTGGCAGCACACCAAATTTTCCTTTTTATTGCCTTATAAGGCTATTTATCCACCAATCCAAATTAAAAAATAAAAAAAAGAGCCCTCTACTGTGGGTGTCTGTAGAGACAAAATCCAAATTGCAAGTCTGTTTCCTACACAGAAAGCTTTGAGATTTCCTGAGATCAACAGGAGAACAAGGTTTTGGGGTATGAAAGTAAAAATGTCACTATCCATCATCCACAATAATAGTAACTTTATAAATTGTAAGGCTTATATATGAGCTATACAGACAATTAACAGATTTCTGAAAAATTTTAGTCAGAGGAAGTAAAAGAGTCTAGCTAAAATCGCAAATATGCTGAAAGTCCCTCAACACCACCACTACCTTGCGTGCAATAATTATGTTGTCATTTGTGCTCGGGGAGAACAAACAAGAAAAAGACACAGATCCCTGACTCCTCCAAAGAAAATGTTTGTTCAAGAAACACCAAGTAGAAAACACTTTCACAAATCTTATTGTGCCCAAGAGGAGCCGTAAGCAGCACGGCAGACATTTACACTTGCCAGAACTCCATTCTAAATGACCTATTCAATACAAACGACTGTCTGGCACTGTAATTGCTGCACTGCTCTTCTGCTTGTGTTTTTCCTCCTAAAGCAGATGCATGGCAAACTTGGCAAAATTAAATTATCACATGTAAAGTTTGTTCTTCCTGTCATGTAGCTGGTGTCCTGGATACTTTGATGAAGCAATTGTGACTGAAATCCCTAAATTTTACTGCATTTTGTTTAAAAAACGAGGGTGCTTCTTTCCATCTTAAGGTAAACAATAGACCTTGAAGCCTAGGTATAATTAAATATGAAAACAACATGCTGATGAGTCATGCATATGGTATTTATTTAATACAGCATTCTTCCCAATTTAGTTTTTGCTTCTGAATTAGCAATCTGTTCAAATAGATGTGGTTGTTCACACCACCAGTTCATTTCAGCTTGCCTCAGATAATGCATTAGTTTAGGTCTGGAAGCTATTTTTGTATCAAGATCTCTGTGACTAAGGCTGCTACACTCAACTTTTTGCTATTTCTTTTAAATGAAAAGTGAAAAGTTAATGCACAATTGTTCAACAAGCAGGAGGTGAAATGCTGTAGCACAGTCCCTACCCACCAACCCATGAAATACATGAAGCTTTCTTCACATCCACTGTTTAAGCAGGACCCCCACAATGCCTTCACTTAGGAGTCTGCATAAGAACAAATGGCATAATATCTCAAACTTAAGAGATACAATATGTTTGCAAATTATTTCCATAAGTATGCTAGTAAATGAAAAGAGAAATTTCATATCAAAGCAGAGGAAAGAGTGGGAGTTCTTCACCAAACAGCTTGTCTCCCAGTAGAAAGTATGTTTTCAGGTTCATATATGCTAAAAAAAAAACCATTTAAAACTCTAAAGCTGTGCCCATTGCTACCAGGTGGATATATCTGGAATGTTATTTTTCATGGGAAACACTTGGATGACAACTAAATTCCAGGGAAGAGCACTATAAAATTGTGTTCTGTTTTCCATTAGAAATTGCTCCCTCCATATTTTTCACCACTCTTTGCACACTTCCTTCAATACATTGAGAACTCAGACTTCAGGATAACATATTTTTCCTTCAGCTCCCAGTTAAAAAGAAGTTGTTTGTTTGATTTCAGAGACATACAGGTATAAAATCAGCCACATTTTCAGCATTTGGACACATGCTGAACCTTACTCCTAGTGATCTGGTAGGTAGAAGAATTAGAGGCCTGAAAAATTCAAATTAAGTACTTACATTGACATTCAGGGCTGTTAGCACTCGTGCTGATTTTAGAAGTCAGATCCTTACTTCTTTCGGAAAAGTGATCACCTGCACAGTAAAAGGTTTTCTTAAGAATGTCCCTCAATCTCAGGTACAAAACAACCTCAGTGATGCACACATTATTTGGGGACCTCACAAGTCCAGCTCCTAGATGGAGCTGCAGTACTCAGTCCTCGCACATTGCAAAGTTCACATTTTCAGTTGGATTGCCCTTTGTCTCTTAATATGGTAATTGCATAATGAAATACCTAAAATACCATGCTGATTCCACAAAATCCTAATTCTTTACTACCAAAGCCTGCCTTAGTTTCCTCAAAGCTTGTCCCACTTGCTGGAAGCAATATCAGAGGATCTGTATGCAGTCTAAAACTCTTCCCCTTTGACATAGTAATGCTACAAGACTGAGTTTATTTTATTTTTTCAGTACCAAATCTGTCATTTTTGTTATTTAAAACATATCAGCTATAACTAGAGAGAGTGAAGAAAATTAGTCCTCTGCCTCAAAGGCAGGGTCATCACACTCATGGCACCCCTAGCAAAGGCTTGTCTAGCCTCTCCACCATGAATCAACACCCCAAAAACTCCTTGGGTGTGTTCCAACACTCAGCTCTTCTTACAGCTGGAGGCCTCAATCCACCTCTACCTTAAATCCCCTTTGCTACAATTTAAGCCCACTCTCTTCTGCTGCCTACTGTGAGGCAAGCAAGCATTCAGTCCCTGCTCAGGCCTTTTCCTCCCCACTAACTTTTTCTGTACTCAGTTCTTCTAAGCCTTGTCCTCTCTCCACTAAATGTTTTCTCTGCCACAGTCTTCTCACAAATTATGCCTAGACCTATACTTTCTTAATTTTTCTCGACATATAAAACCCAGGTAAAATTACCTACCAGTAACCTACTAGGTCTCCTTCTCTCCCTTAGCAGGAGCATTCAAATGAGGGGAAAAAAAAAAAAGGGAGGTAGTGCTCTCTCCTATATATAGCCATGGGTCAGATCCACAGGTGATATAAATTGACACATCTGTGCCTAGTTAAAGGGCTATGTAAATTCAGAGTTGTGGCAGGGTAATTTGTTTTGTTGGTGCTTTCAGAAAGAGCTGGGACAAAGATGAGACCTTCCTTTTTTATTTGTGGCTGTATGAGAAATTTAGAGAGTTGCAGGGGATATGCTAGGCGCTGTTTCAGAGGTATCCGTGTAGCTGAGCTAAAAGATCTTCAGATGCACCCATGGGTGTGCAGAACCAATTTAATTTTGTCTTCCTGCTCTGAGTTTGTTAAAGTAAAACAGCAGCGTGTTACATCCCCCTAGCGAAGAGCTGCTTTCCCACGGGGAGAACGACTTCTTACTGGAAGTCCGAGGTGGGGGGGGACTGTCCTCGGTCGCCCACGGCCGCCCACGGCCCTGTGACGCCGAGGAGGCAGAGGGTCCCTCCTGGGGAAGGAGTGATTGCAACCGGAGCTGCGCAGCGCGCCTCAAACGCCACAAAATTTCACAAATCAAACGCCGCGTAGCTTTGTCTGACTGGTGCTGCTCGGCCCCACAGAACCGGGGGGTCCCTGGCGAAGGGCCGCGATGGGCTCCGTCCGACTTGCAAGGAAGAGCGCGTCTCTCTCTGCTCTCTTACGAAAAGTTGACATCAACTCAGTTGAAAAGTAGGTTAATTAGTAGTGTCTGACACAGCTCCCCAGCAGTGACTTACTTCAGGTGCCGCACATTACTGCTATTCTGCTGCAAAAAGCTTTGTTTGCACCTCGCTTTGTAGCCTCGAGTGTCTGAATATTGAGTAACTCTAGGTATTTGATTTCTTTGAAATGCACTCGCATTATTCCAATAAACTGTATCCTTTAATCGAGTTATTTTTTTAGTGTAATGAAAATATTTACAGCACTTCGCGACTATATATGTGATTCTTGGCAATGAAGTAATTTTTCCTTTATCATCAGAGCTCACCCATGTCCCCGAGTGAGGGGATGTGGTGGTGGGGAGGGGCTGGATGGGGTCAGCAAACTCCCCGCAGGGACTTACCCCGGCCACGGTTGTTCTGGGTTTTTGATTTTGGTTTTTTTTTCCTAAGACTGAACTATTTACGCTCCTGAGAAGGTCTTGGTCAGCTCGGCCGAGCCCAAGCCCCTGCTCTGGCCATGGGAAGCCAGAAACCCTCTCCACCTTGGAGGATGTCGGAGAAATTGCTCTGGGCCGGAGCTGTCCCCGGCCTCCCACCCCGGACCCGCAGGCGGGTGCGGCGCTGGCGGGGCCGATTCGTGTCGCGACAGACATAGTGTCGGGGTGGCGGTGACAGGCGGCGCGCAAGGCCAGCCCCAGGCGAGCAGCACGGCGCGGAGAGCTGAGCCTGACACCAGCCCCGGGATGCGCTCAGCTTTCCAAAGGCCTCTGGGACAGTTATCTTCTCTTTTTCTTTTTTCCTTCAATTAACTGAATGAGAGCCCGCGAGGGAAGGCACGCGGGGTTAATCGTGGGATTAAACGCGGGAGAAATACAGACTAAATTGCTGCACGTTCGTTTCTGCTGCTCAAACGAAGCTGCACGCAGCCTCTCCGTACTGAAGAGTCCTGCACAGCAAGTTTCTCCCTGCTGCGGAGGTTTCCCTGAAAGCCTGCTGAGAAGGGCCCCCCGCTCCTTGCGACCCCCAATAGCCAGAGAAACCCCGCCCGTGCCTCTCGCCTGTCCATTAACCTGCCCGTGTGTCCCCTAAAGGGCTCTGGCAGTTCGCTGGTTCGTTCTCCCCTGGTTGTGCCACTGTGTAGGGCGCAGCTCCTCGAGGAAGAGGAAATCTCTCGGCCAGATCCCCTGTGCCAGATGAGATTGCTATTTCAGGGTGAGCTAGTGGCCAGAGACGGCGGAAACCCGCGCAGAGGGACAATCTTTGAACTGCGCGGGAGGGAGCGGAAGAGGGGTCGGGACGCGGGGTCCACTCGCGGCTCCAGGGAGCCGGGGGTGGTGAGTGCGCCTCTTTTAGCAAAGAGATCCGCAGCCCCTTCAGAGACCTCCTCCTCCTCCTGTGTTGCCATGTGCTGCAAAAGCCCGGAGCAGGCTCGGCTGTACCTGCCTTCTCTGCTTAGCATAAGGCACCGCTCCGGCGCGGGGAGAAGAGCTGATCAGCTGCTCCCTCCTGAAGCCCTGGGCCCCACTTTGGTGCGGTTTTCTCTTTCCCGTGTGCCCTGTAAAGCCAAGCAAAATCAAACCCATTTGTCTTGATCTGATCCAGAAGATGTACCAGACCAAGTCCGTTCTTAGCAGAAATGTCGTTGTTTCAATTTCCGCTGAGGCCTGTTGCTTTTTCTTCTCAGGCAAGCAGCCGTGCAGCCACTGTTTTAATGTGCGGGGTGAACTGTAAGGTCACCGGGGTTTTCGGGTTCTCCTGTGCTCTAGGAAACTTTTTAATTTTTGTTTGAAAGGGAATGAACGAGAGAAGTCCCCAGTCAATACCTCACCCATTAAAACATGTGTAATTTAGACTCTGCCTGTTGACTTTACCTAGCTGTGATGGGGCGGGATTACGGGAAAGAGCCTCTAAAAAAGAAAAAAATCCACACCCTCTTTCCAATGGCCAGTTTGGGAGCGCCGGGGTCTGCTCTGCTCCAAATACAGCCTAGTCCACGCTATTTATATCGTACTCTCCAAAGCTTGCAGGCTCCACCGATGAGAAGCAGAGCGTTCTGGAATCGGTTCAGAACGTGTTCTGATGTACAGATAAACTTCTGGAAAGTATCTGATCGTTGTGCCCTAGTGCTCTGACCCGCCTCCCATCGATGGGAATAAAGCGAAAGCATTCGACTTAAAGAAAGCCGCAGAACTTAATTAATTCGATGCTTTAATGGTTATAGAATCTGCAGAACACTAGTATTAATTTAGACCCTGGCATCTGGTTTCACTGAAGTTCATGTTGATATGCGCACTGCCCACCCCAGAGCTGCGGCTACCGCGGGCGGGCAGGGGGAGCGGGGAAGGTGCCTCGGCCCGGGCCGGCCGCGCTCGGGAAGACTGGGCTCGGGTGGGAGCGGAGCCGCTGGGCTCGGGTGGGAGCCCTGGGCTCGGGTGGGAGCGAAACCCCTGGGCTCGGGTGGGAGCGAAACCCCTGGGCTCCGGTGGGAGCGGGGCCGCTGGGCTCGGGTAGGAGCAGAGCCCCGGGGTTCGGGTGGGAACGGAGCCGCTGGGCTCGGGTAGGAGCAGAGCCCCAGGGCTCGGGTGGGAACGGAGCCCCAGGGCTCGGGTGGCAGCGGTGCCGCTGGGCTCAGGTGGGAGCTGCGCACACGCACCCGCAGCCCGCCGAGAGCCGCCCGACGCCGCGGCCGCGCAGAGCCCGCGGAGCAGCGCGCCCGCGGCTCGCTCCCGGTGCTACGCCCGTCCCGCAGCCGCAGCCGGCGGGCCAGTAGGTCCGGGCCCCGCGTGCCCCTTCAAAGGGCTTTTAGAGTGGTACACTCGCCCGCGGGGCTGTTTGTCCACGCTTCCAAAATCACGCAGCGGTGTGAGTCGAGTCGGCTTTTTCCGATTGTGAAATCTTTAGGACAAAGAGTCCTCTTAAATCATCAGAGTGACAGACTTGAAAGAGAAAATTGATAATGTTAGTAAGTGGACTTTGCTGGGAAGATGACATTTAGAAAAGGGTGAGTTGCCTCGAATTGAATTTTCGCTGGTGAAACAAGCCGATTCTAAAAGGCCACAGATGAGATTATTTTTATTAAACATTTGCACTATTTTAGAAGCTGAACCATAATTCATCTGCACTAAAATTTAACGACTTCGATTCATCAGAAAAGTTTACTCTTGGATTCCGCTTCAAAGACAGAACAACAACCCAAATGACAGGCTATAATGATTTTGCCTCTCTGATTTGCAGTGGGCTGGTGTGTTCTTGTGCCCAGACTGAGGATTCATATTCAAATCCCAAAGTCATAAAATTTAGACTTTCGCATTTTGTCTTTTTCAAACCAAAACTTGACTAAACCAGAGTCCAGGATCAAAAGCGCACAAGAGCTATCACTTTCCCAGGGGACTGCAAAAGGCACTCTCCGCAGATACTCTGGCTGTATCGAGGACAGTTTGGGAAACATTGGGCAACATGTGCTGTCCCTGGGAACCAAGTTGCACTGCTTCTCCTGAGGTTTCCCTGACAGCTCTGGTTTAACAAAAATTGTCTCCGAGAAAGTTTCTCGGGAAAGGCGTGCAAGGCTCCATATTGGACATGGAGGATGAGCAGAGTCAGGGAACTGTGTGTGCTCTTGGGACTTTGGTTGCTGATCCCGGCTGGCATCGTTTCCCCCCCAAACCCCGGAGCCTTTTTAACTACTTTTTTCCTCCCGGTGACATTAAATCAAGAAAGACAAGAGCAGGATTAAAGATGTGTTCAAGGTGCTGATGCCGAGGCTTTAGCTAAGAAGTGAAACATCATTCTCTAAACATGCATCCTCTCCTGGGGAAGCGGTGGCAGAGGAAATTGATGTGTTCTCACACGACAGTATCTGACCACCCAAGGGAGAAAAACACCTGGAGGACAGCCCCGAGAGGCAGCCCGGCTCCCACGGCTGGGACAGCTCAGCCCTGGCACCTCAGCTGCCCTGCCAGGAAAAGTGTGTTCTGTTACTGAGCGGGGTGTTCTCAACCCTGGGGCGTTCACCTCAGTCCCTGTGTGAGCAGGGCTCGGCAGAAAACAACCTGGCCTGTGTTTATTCTCCAGACTCGGAATAAAAAGAAACCTGCTCGTTGCTTCTTGATCTTTTCATTTCCTTTCTCTGGCCCGGGTGGAATCCCCTGCCCGCCCCGCACATTTAAAGCCATGTCTGCGGGGCTCCAACTAACCCCAGATCTGTTTTTTCAAACGTATTTAAGCTGCAGAATTTGCTGACACATAAATAAGCCATCAAAGCTCTCGGAAGCTCATGAATCTTTGACTGAAGTATGTGTGAGGACTTACATACTTGTTCCACGTCGTGATACTTTAAAAACTTTCACAAAGACGACACTGGACACAAAATTTAAAAAAAAAAAAGCGCACCTCTGTTTAACAAGATAATTCTTGCTTTCAGTTTTATTTCTATTTTCAACTTCCTATTCTTTTGTCCCGTGACATGGCGCTTTTTTCCTCCTCGGGGACTCCTTTCTCTTCTTTCTCCCCTTCTATTCTGAACTGTTTTACAGCCCCGCTTTGTTACTGTCAGGAAAAAATGTCTGGAGAGCCCTGTCTCCTAAAGAAGGAACAGAAAAGGGAGGACTGGAGCTGCAATGTTGCCTATGCATGCAGAACATCCCAATCTGTTTTTGTGCATTGAGTTGGGGAGAGGGCAGCAGGGAGCGTGCACCCAGCCTCCTCCCGGACAAAGGGAGGCCGGACAGCTGCGCACCCGCCACAAAAGATTCACTCTTCTGTCAACTCTGTTTACTTAGTGTTGTTTCTGACCTCTGTGCTACACTTGTTGCTAATACATATGCTTATCAAACCATTTTAATTGGCTTTCTTCATAACAGTAGTCCCAGCGCTTTTTTTTTCCTACATGTGTTTCCAAACAACTTAATTGACTTCTCTAATATTAGTCTTCTTGGGCTCTAAACGACGCGTCTCTCCCGCCACGCTTCTCAGCCTCCGGGAAAAAGGGCCAGGGGCGTCTGCATTGAAAAACTTCACCTTTCAGAGGGCATGGCTGTGCAGGGAGATGACTACCCGCACCCCAAGGGGACAGCCGTGTCGCCGGCGTCGCTCCGGCTGGCACAGAGGATCCGGGCCGCGCGTGGTGAAGCTTCCGATGCTAGATAGGCGAGCTGACTGTCCCTGTCACGTTTTAAATGTGTTTTTGCTTTCTTTGCGGCACTCAGCGGACTGGTGCCAACCTGAGAAGACCCGGAGCCACCCCGGGAGCTGCCCGTGGATCAGGAGCGCAGGCCGGCCGCGCGGGGCTCAGCGGGTGCGCACGGCTGCGCACACGCTCCGCGGGCAGAGCCCCCACCGCAGCGGATCCCTGCGGCAGGTAGAGCCGCGAGGGCCGGGGCCGCCCCGCTCCTCCACCCCGCACGGGATCCCTGCTGCCAGGGCAGCCGGCGGGGAGGCGTCCAGAGCAGGGATCCGCCGGCCTGGGATACTGGGATGCAGGGAGTGACGGAGAGCAGCCAACCTGCCCCCCAAACCACAGAGCCCCCAGCACCACTCCTTACAGCCTTTGCCATCTATATTAATCACTTCGCTTGAGCCCTTGAGCCTAGCCCTTTTTTTTTTCTTTTTTTTTTCCCTCAATTTCGTAATTAATTGTTGCGCTCGGGTTTGTAATGGAAACAATCCTGCCAGGCCGGATGGTTGTTATGATTTGCTTTCTTTAGCGTTTCTCCCCCTTCGCGAGCATTGTTCGCGGTGACTGTCTGGGCTCAGATATGATGTTGGGACAGCGCCTCCCTTGAAATGGAAACAGAGGCCTGAATAAAGAAGGGTGGAAAAAAAGTACTTTGTAGTCTGCATCGTCCATCTTTAATTCAGAGACGCATCTATACTCCTGGGAGCGCCGCCTTTGATCTCTTTGATTTTTACACCAGATCTGTTATGGACTAAAATTCCTAGGTTTTCCATAGAAACATCTCCATTCCTTCGGGATATTGATGTTTTCTTCTTCCTAGGGGNGGTGGGGGGGCGGGAGCCTCTCTCTCTTCTCCCAATGAATCAAAATATTGTTTATTCTGTTGCTCTTTAAGCCCAGTCACTTCAGCTGCCTTTCAGTGCCTTCAACTCTGGAAGAGGGGCAGCAGCAGCAGCAGCAGCAGGTTGCGTTGCCATGGGGACCCTACTGTATAGCAGCAGCGCCAGCCCCAAAGACAATGCCTTGCAAAGGGGCTTGAAAAGTGAGGTTTCTCCCTTTGCCACGCAGCCACTTCCGATGGAGCAAGCATTCTCCTTTCGGGACCCTCATCTTGTCACTAGAACAATGTCTATCTTCGCCTGCCAATTTTTTTTCTCTATCCTGCCTTTGATCTATAAAAAATCAAAAGAACAAAGTCAGGGGAGAATAGGGGGCTTTTTTTTTGTTGTTGTTGTTGCTGATGCACAGAACAGGCTTTTATAATTTGGGTCTACTTTTGTGCCTGAGAATTTCAGGGGCAGGGAAGGAGGGTAGTTTATTCGTGTGCTGGGCTCTCTCCAGTCCTGATGACCCTGGGCATGGCGTGTGCCAAGGCCCCCCCTCCCTATCCCCTCCTCCTCCCCAAATCAACCAGGAGTAAGCACGGCTGCTGCCCAACCTGAGTGTCCCCCACCCCTCAGCCGCGGCCCTGAGAATCTCCTATAGGTTGGGGCCTTCCCACCTGCTGGGCCCAGGACACCACTGGGGTGACAATGACCCTTGCTTAGGGCCCAGGGAAGATCACCCAAGTCTACTAATTAATGCTGATGTTAATAACATGTACAATGAAAAGCACACCCATCACACTATAGTTCAACAAATGATGCAAAATGATGCTGTTTCCCAAGTAATGGTTTTGTGTTAATGTTAGAGGCATGAATGTGAGGCTAACATCCTTTTCTAAAAAATCAGACAATTCTGGACTGTGTGAGGCCATGAGATGCTGAAATGTTGGAAAAAGAACAGGACTGTCCATGCAAATACACCAGTGTATATTTGACTTCTTTGTAAGTGGCAACAGTCATTGTCACATGTGTAGGACAGGTTATAAATAATCCTAGATGAAAAACTGGGGCTAGTTTTGGTCCTTTCCAGGAGGACAAGTGGCTGGTTGAGTTCACATGTGACTCCATGCATGTAATTCTCCTGGAATTAACCCTCATGATTTGAACTCCTTGCCTTGCTTCAAACAGCGGGAAGTGTTGATTTCTCCGAAAGGATTGCATTACAGCTACTTCCTTTTCATTAAAATGCCAGCAGAGGAAATAACAGAAATGACTGCTCTGTGCTGTATCGGTTTCACTGGCTTTGGTGCCCTGGCTAAAACGTGTTCCTGCACGATTTGCTGATTAACTCCATCACAGGCTGGTTTCCTACTCTGAATGAGTCCGTTTCTGGGCAAGTGAATATGGGAGGTTGGGAAGAGAGTGGAAGTTAGAAAAAGGTTTATTATGAAACTCAGACATCCTTGGTGAGAGCTTATTCTCTCTCTGGTTACGTTTCCTTAGTTATTTTTGAAAGTAAATCACCACCTTCAAAAAGCCTAGTTGGAGTCAATTAATTTAGACAAGGGCATCAAACCCCTTGTCTGGGTTTGTGCTGCTGGGAAACATTTGCTGTGGACTGCAAATGGAGACAGATACACCCCACACTGGAGGGCTGTAAGCAGGGACTGGGACTTGGATGGCTTCCTGGGGCTCAGGGGCCTCATGTCAGCATTTTTGTCAGACAGACATGAAACAGGGTGACACAGCCTTTTTCCAGCAAGGCAGAGTCATGGGTGAGCATTGTATGTCCCAGCAATGTACCGTGGTGATTTCAAGTCTGGCTGTAGATCAAAACTGGAATGTTCTGGGTGCGCCCTCCAGTACATGGAGAGCCGAGTCTCCGCTGCTGCATCTCCCTGGCACCAGCTAACCTTCACCAGTGTCTCCTAGCTAGTGCCTACAACCTGTGCTGGATATTTGAACCCAAATCCCATGCCATGCCAACAAAAGTCCTCCCCTCAGTGCCCAAGAGTTGACCCTTTATTGTCTAGAGCGTCCCTGTTCCTCACAGTCAGTGCCCAGAAACCACAGAGGTGAATCTGTCGTAAAAATGATCACTGGGGTGGTGGGTTTGTGTGGCACTGGGAGGACTTGGGGACACATCCACACTGTCCACTTGTAGGCAGTACCTGGGCCTTACAGAGAAGGAATGGGAGAGAGCTGTGTTTCACCTCTCTGAAAGATAACCACTGGAAGAAGATATGACAGGCCTGGGGCTCAAGATCAATTCCCCTTCTCTCCTCCTCCTGTCCTGCACACCCACTCCGGGGAATCGACTTCCCACCCTATCGGGTCACATTCTCTTCCCAAGATTAATTGTTGGGTCAGGGCAGATTCACCATTGTGTCAGCCTGCAAGTGCCTTTCTCCTTTATCTTTTTTTTTTTTTTTAAATGAGCGCTTTAGTCAAACTTCAGGCCCCCCTCTTTTCTCTCCTCCCCCATCTTTTAGGGCGAGGGGCTGTTGCCCTGATCCGACCTTCTGAGCCGAGATGCATCAGCCATGCCTTTTAACTATACAATTATGCACACTCCCTAAATGTTGCTTTAATAACAGATTTTTTTAAAAAGCCGCAGTGGGTCGGCGTTTGGGAAAGCAGCGAGATACCTGGAGTAGCTCTCTCTCCCCCTCAAACACACAGACAGGCTTGGGATGGTTTGCGGGGGGATGGTGAAAGTGCACCCACCCCGAGATGGGTGACTCCATCTCCTCGGCAAGCCCCGGTCCCTCCGGGCTGCAGCGGCCCCGGAAGGCGCGGGCGGGAGGGATACAGGGAGGCGGCTTGGTGAAGCAGCAGCCTGACCGTGGAGCTGGGATCCACGGATCCACGGCCCCCAGGAGAGTGGAGGGCGCGGGGAGGCGGTGTCTCGGCGCTGACTTCAGCGCAGTGGATGGGACCGGGGGATTCGGCTGGGGCCGAAGGCATCGCCCTCCGCAGCCGGCAGAGCCGCGCAGCCCGGTGGGGAACGGGGCAGGGCTGCCGTGCGCGTCCCCAGCCGCCCCCGCACCGGCACACGCGCAGCGGGGCCACCGCGCAGCCACGTCCGGGGGTCCCGCCGACAGCGGGGCGGGGAGAGCCCCTCGGAGCGCCCCGGCCCCGGCCGCCCGTCGGGCTCTGCCCCCAGCCCCGGCGCTCACGGGGGTCTGTCCCGCGGGAAACTACAGAGCCTGTCACTCATTTTCCTTCCAAAGCCGCCCTGTAAGGGGTGCTGGGAAGGAGACCCAGACACCTTCATATCTCAATTTTTCTTCTTTGGACAGGAAATGTGTGTGGAGGGGGAGGTCGAGATCGTAAATTTCATTGATTACTTGCAGACTGTACAGAATATATTCAAGCTTTCATGACAGCTTCTGGAGACATAACGACTGGACAATATTGCTCGAGCACTACAAACTCCCTTTAACAATTACAAAGAAATCAGCAGGTAATTATAGGCTCGATTGTATACATAATAGGCATCGGAAATCGGAGAATAACTGTAGGCAGCGATTCTGAACCAGAGGAAGAACTGTCGCGCTTCAAACTCTCATACAATAGCTGCTCATTGTGCTGGGTGTCTTATTCTAATTACAGATACCTGCACAGCATAGCAAATATAGAAGAGAGACACTTCCTTGATCTTCCTGCCAGCAAAACTCATCCTTTAGAAATTAAAGCAATAAAGGCAAAGCAAGCCATGTGGGTATCCCTGAAACAGGCGATGATGCTGAGCTGTGCCCTTTGCTCTGGAAGAGCGCTTTACTGAGCAAAAGGAGCAGAATTTCTGACCGGAATTGGACTGCTGGCAAAAAAAAAANAAGGAACAAAAAAAAAAAAAAAAAAAAAAAAAAAAAAAAAAAAAAAAGCCACAACCTTTTCTCGAGGTGCCTAGAGAATTGTCTTTTCCACAGAAAATAAACAAAGAAAAGCGCCCGACCAAAATTAGCCGAAAACAACAATTGCTTCGGGAACACATCAAGCCCTTGTTTAAAATGGAGGTTATAACATTCGAAATTAGTTTTTCTTGACACTAGGGAAAAAAAAAACACGCTTGCTTTTCTATACCTAAATGAATAAAATATTTAGTTCTGATACAGAGATTGTTCCCTTTTTAAAATATGGTTTTGTTTTGAAATCATTATTGACAGTGCCTGCACAAAATAATCTGTCTCTCCTCTAGCAGATGATTTCTCCTTCTTAAGGACTCTAAATCCCAGCAAAATCAAGGAGAACACTGCTAAATACTCCAAAAACTCTGCCGGTGTCGATGCCCATTTCATTCGAGTGCTTCCTCAATTCCCGTTTCTTTCAGGTGAAGTTCCCAACGAGTTCCCTGGCTAGCAGCCGAGGCGGTGCCTGGCATGTGCGGTTGTGCGTGGGTGCAGCCACGCACCGCCCGTCCCCGCGGCTCCGCTCCCTGTCCTCTCTGGCAGAAACGAGCCCCGGCGCTGTCCGCGCAACTTCGCTTTGAATATCATCTGGCCTGAAAGTTCACTTCGGTTGTTTTGCCTCTAGGGGTACGTGCTGTGTTATTCTAGGTCACTCGTGACTTACAAGCTTAAGTAAACATGTGTCCACATCAAAACCCAGCCACACAGAGGCAAATAATCCAAGGTATCATTTCAGCCTGTGGGGAAGGTTTTTTCCACCAGGTCAGGTTTGGCTCTGTCAGGAGGCAGAGCGGAGCGAGCCGAGGAGTGCCAGGCAGGGGCTGCGCACCCCCGAGAGCGGCGGGGGGGCGGTGCTCGGCAGGCGCTGACCTTTGCCGTCAGTTTGACTCCGGCGCGACCCGGGGAGCGCGGCGGGCGCAGGGCCGGGCACGCCCCCCACGCGTGTCCGTGGGATGGGAAATACACTCATCGGGGAGCAACCAGCCTCCAATGAAACTAGATTTTGATTCCTTTCAATTGCAAATATCTTATTTGCGAAGTCCTATTGCTATTTTTCTAAACATCATTTTCCGCGTAGTTGTAAACGAGATAAAATAATTGTCGATTTAAAAATTTCCAATGATTTATAGAAAAAAATTCTCTGTCTAACTGGGAACGAGTAACAGCTAAATTTCTCACTCGGCGCCGTTCAATCCCGCTTCTGCAACAACCGTTTTGGCTAAGCTAGCTTGCTGGTTTCAGCCTATCTGTTCGGCTTTAATGCCAAGTTAATGTTAGATCTGAAGAAAGATGTCTGTATAAGCATGAATCAATTTTTCAAAAATGCTCCTGACTTAATAGTGACGTGAAAATAAAACACACAGAAAGAGAAGAGGGGGAAGTGCTGTTTCCCAAAATTGATAGACAGTAAAAAATTGGTCATCAAAAAAAAAAAAGTCTCCAGATGAAGACAGTAAAGGTAAATCAAAGCAGAGCAACTGTTTGCAATATCATTTTTACTTTTCCTGTTAGGCTGCGCAATATTTTACCGACTGGAAGTACTATCAAGATGTGCAGGTATCCGCTTACATCAGAAACTGCATTTGGTATAAATATTGTGTTCCAGAGAACAGCTTTATCACGTTTCCAAACAATAAAGTATCCTTTGAAACAAAAGCCGCACATCAGGTGTCATTCTATTCATGAATGATGCGCTGCCTCACACATATGAAGGGTGACAGTATTTATGAAAAGTGACTGTTTTCTGCTCCATGCCCCTCTCCGCCTCCTGTCCCGTCCCGTCCGCTGCCGCCTCTGACGCGGAGCGCGGAGTCGCGGCCGCCGCCCTGCCCGTCCGGCAGCCGCCCGGAGCCGCCCGGCTCCAGCCCGGCAAGCGGCTGCCCCGTGCCTCCGAGCAGGCTCCAGGGCGCTGCCTGGGACTCCAGGCTTCAGCCATCAAATTCACGCACCAAACACTTCCGCCAAATGGCAACTTTTGTTTGTTCCCCTAAAGTCTTGTGATGTTTGCCCAATTTCAGCAAGAGATGCTTGTGAGAAGAAGGACAGGTCAGATTTACATCAGGGTAACCTGCCTGCCTCCATCCTTTCGCCTGTGTCACCTAGGAATTTCTCAGGCGCGCGGTTGCACCTCTGCCCTCACACCTCTGCTATCAGCGGTGTCGGGACAGTGCCTGGCTGAGAGGATGTGTGCCTTCCTACGTTTGCATAGCCTGTTCCAAACCCCAGCTGCTAAAGCAGCTCGACAAAGCCACGCTGTGAATTGGGCAGATTAAGAATCTGTTGATCGCCCTGGCCACAAGTTCGCTTTTCTGACCTTATATTCCTGTACAGCCGATCCTTTGGTTTGGTCTGGTTTGGGCTTTTTTAAGCGGACTCTTTATTTTACGTGTTAAATAGTCGCCTCTTTAACCAGCAACTAGCAATCATCAGACATTAATTTATACGGCTTTTACAAATACCTAAGCTATTTAAAATGCTGAACTGGGTTGTGTGTGGCAGGGAACATCTATCTATTGAATAGGCAGTGTCACACGGTAGCATGCTCTCTTGTCAAGGGTGATTGTGTTTTAGGCAAACATTTGAGCAAACATAAAGGCAAAGGTCAAGTACTGTTCAGTTGCAGTGTGTGCTAATTCACCTAGCTAACCAATGGGGCAAAAGTTGCATTTTCTGCGAGCACCGCAGACCAAACCTCTGAGAAGGGCATTATTAGCTGGGAGCCGGCTGTGATCGTTTCCAGACAGCTCCCGGGTGGAAGGGCTGGAAGCTCGGAGGGTGCCCGGGGTGCAGCTACTGCACCATCACCTCCCGTTGCTAACAAGTGCCTTCCAATAAGCTGGTGGTTTTTGTACTGTTCTGACCTCACTCTTTTTTTTTTTTTCCCCCTCTTTTCCTTGCTATTTATTTCTTTCCTGGTATTTGCTTCCTCTCCCTCCCCATCCCCCGGACAAACGAAGATGGGCTGTCCATCGCCAGCCGGCTCGGTGCACTGAGCAGCTCCCGAGATATTGGGCGAGCAGAGACCGGTGGCAGGGAAGTGCGGTTTGGCTCCTCATTGAAAGTGCGTGGGGAGGAGGGGGAGGAGGCACCGAGTTACTTTATTATCCTCGTTCCTCCCCACGTCGTCTCAATTTTTAAAAAGCCCTGTTTTGAGTAGGAAAGGCTGGAATTTATTTCTGAGGGTGATCTACCTGCCGATTTTTCCAACCAAACCTTATTATTTCTCATAGGATTTTTTTTCCTGCTATCTATCAAAAAAAAAAAAAAATCAAAGGACTGGGTGGTGGTTGTCACACTCACAGCTTAGAAGTATCTCTCTCTCGCTCTGTCTCTCTCTCTCTCTTTTAAGGGAAAAAAAAAAAAAGAAAAAAGAAAAAAAAATGATGACCCATTCCTTCCTTCTCGGTTCAGCCTGGAGGGCTCGCACTTTGAATCAATAGTCATTTTATTTGAACCAATGGCTGTGCTTCCACCCGGGCTGTACGTACAGTACTTTTCATAATAAACAGGGAGTTCACAGTTGTGGTCTTAAGGCATTCAGGTCTGGGGGATGCACGTGCAAAATAAACAAATAAATACATAAAGAAATAAATAACATGAGAGTGGGATAAAAAAGAAATCAACCAAAAAAGAAAACCCTAACAAACTGCCAAATAAAAACTATTATTTTGAACGCAGGCTAACTCTCATTAAATTCTTACTTGTTGCCTTGTGGCATAGAGGCACTCGCCTCCCAGTCCCGCACCGTGGGCTCTGGCTCTGCCTGGCTCTGCTGCTGGGAGAAGCAGGAGGATTTTTTCTTTTTTGACAAAGCTCCAAGAAGAACATCAGCAACATTAGAGACATGATTCTGAGCGCAAAACTGGTTTATGGCTAAAATGACATTAAAATCACGAGGGCATATTTTCTTTGCAACGCAAACTTTAAACACAAGCATACACTCATAAGAAAACACGTCAAAAATAATAATAAACTTACCCCCGCCTGCCAAACCATCACAATTTGTGGGACTCTTCTTTAGTGCTGCAGACAACTTGACCCTTCAAGCCCTGCATTAAACACGGTGGATACAGTGAAACAGGAATAAATTTAAGAAAAAAAAATTGTTTTGTCATGTATTTCAAATAGTTTAATCTTCAACTGTCTCGGATTTCTTTACAACTCACTGGCTACGGTCCTATAAACACCACCTGGGCAGTTTCACAAGCTTTAAAGTTTTGTGCGAGTGTGTGTGTGTGCGTGTGTGTGTGTGTGTGCGCGCGTGTGTGCAGTAAATTGTTTAAAAGGCATCGTTACCATTCAGAGGTATAAAAGTATTGCCCTGATCTTTGGCGTGATGGGATTTGGGTTTTGGATTTGGAAGGTTTTTTTTTACATGCACCTCTCATTTTACTTAACTTTTTAAAGATGGGAAAAGCTGGAAGCTTTAGTTTTCGAGAGACTTTTCTCGTTATTCATCTGTTTGGTCGCCTTAGCTGCACAAAAGCGTATCAGCTGCGTTATGAAAAATGGCCTAAGCCCAGAGAATGTCACAGTGGTCGACTTATTATTTTAGCCCTTCTTTAAAAAAAAAAAAAAACTCAGGGAAAGTTTGCTTTTGATGAATTCAATAAAAGCGGCACTGCAACGGAAGAGATTTTAAGCTAAAATCATACAGCATGGGGGCAAAAGCTTAAATCAGCCAGATGGCCAAAGGTAGACAGAGTCTGCCCGCTTTAAACCAATCCACCGAAGTTACAGTCCTCCAGACTTTTAGCTTCTTATTATGTTTATCGTGCTTTGTCCCACTTCCCCCGCCCCCCTTAAAAGTGTCTCAACAAATAAATAAACAAAAGTGAACTTTTGCAATTCATAAATCACGAACAGTTTTTCTTTCTTCAAGTCGGGATTTTATATCTTTTTTAAAAAATCTTTTATATTTTTTATTAGTTTAAAAAAAGGCACGGCATTCATAGTCCCTGGACAAGGTGTTACTTTTTAATTTACCAGCACCTCATGTCTTGTCTCCAGGGAGGGCTTCCCGGCCGTAACCAGAAAAGACAAGTCTAAGGGACTGCAGGGATTGCAGCTGAAGGCTGTGTTGTGAATCAGCCTGTCCTTTTTCTGAGTAATGAATAGATTGAAATAATAACTGCGATTAAGAATTATAACAAAAATAAATACCACAGGCTAGCGACTGTGTGGGGCAGGGGGTTGAATTCGATGTGGACTTTGTTTATTGTTAAGAAACACTCATAAACCGCCCTAAAACCACTAGTAAACCCCAATCTCCTCTGTCGTAAGAAGCTTTGCAATTCTTGTGATCCCAGTGACACTCGGAGATTGCCATTGGCTTCCAGAAAGTTGTCCTGGCTGTAAGCGAGGGCAGGACTCATCCTGAGTCCGAGGCTGTGCCCACCTGCTTTAGAAACAGGACGGAGTTTCTGGTGCCGCTGGACCGAAGGAGATGGTTCTGGCTGTGCAGGGATGACAACACTCTGCAGGGGCAGCGTGGACTGAAAGCTCCCTGCCAGCCCTGCCCTTCCTGCCCGGGCTCCTCTCGCCTCTTGCCCCTTCTTCCATGATTCTCCCATCCTGCAGAACAAGTGTCCTCGCCTCCCCGTGGGAGAGGGGCTGCAGCCGCCCGCAAGTGCCTAACGCCGAGCTGCTCCCTGGCCACCTCTGTCCCCGGCCGCGGGACCGGGACCCGGCGCACCGGCCCCGGCCGGGCCGCGCAGGCGGCGGGCAGAGAGGCCGGGGCCGGCGCACGCCGGTGCCCGCAGTCCCCTGTGCCCGACGGCCGGGGAGACGCCGCCGCTCGCACAGGTAGCGCGGCCGCCGGAGCCGGGTCCCCGAGGTGCGGCCGCCTCCGAGCCCACGCGGAGGCGGCGGGTGCTGCCAGCCACCAAGGGGGCCGCAGGTCCTGCCTGTGATCCAGTCTGCGGGCGGGGAATGCTGCGGGCGGTGCCCTGGAGCCGAGGGTTACCCCCGAGGGCCGGCTGTTACCTCAGGACAGTGGGGATTTGAACTCTTGATATTTGGCTTAATTTGAAAACGATTAAACGAAATGGGAGGAGAATAACCCTCTACTCTGCTAAAAGCCAGCTACGGAGTGGAGGAAAGAGCGTGGTTTTGCGTGCAGAAGCAAGTTTGCAGTCGTCTCCCCGCTGGCGCAGCAGCTTACGAGAAGAGCTGAGATGCTGCTGTCAGGAAAAACGTTGGGAAAAGCAGCTCCCCCACTCGTGTGCGTGGGGAGCTGAGGAGCCCTGGGCACCGCGGCGTGGGCGGACACCTGTGTCCCACTTAGCAAGCCCTGACCTTCGGCAGCTCCCGCCGCTGCCCAGAGCACGGGTCTAGCTTGTACTCCTGCCTCCACCTGCGGCTGCGCTTAAGGGGTCTCGACGTGGGCAAGAGAGACGTCTAGGGGAATCCTGATGATCCTCTAGACGCCTTTTTCCCAAAACGCTTGAGAAATCCGTTAAATCAAAGACCTCGAGAGAATCCCCAAAGAACGCAAGCTGGGGAAGTTTTAAGAGGGTTTATCCCGCTGGGAATGACAGCGCAACATCGAGGGGTGTTCAGAAAATTTGGAGGAAGCAGTTAAATCGGTCGACCAAAGAAGTTTTGGTTTTGATTTAGGAATATTTTGTTGCCTATAAAATAATATCGACTCTGAGCGGTTTTACAGAAAAGGGAGTAAATCAGAGGATAAAGCAGTCGCATGGTACCAGAAGCGTTACCTGTCCCTGCTTACACAAATAATCTGGACAAAGAAACCCGCTGCCCCTCGGAGCTGCCCCCTTGGCGCTTCCTCCCCAGCGCTCCCCTCTGCATGGGACAGGTTCCACCGCCTCCCCCAGCGCCGCTCAGCCCCTGCTGTGAAGCCTGTGCAGAGCGCTCGGAGAACCCCCGGGGATGCGTGATTCTGTGAGCGCTACCGGCGTTACCTTCACCCCCCGGGTCCTTCGAGGGACCACGACGCGGGGCAGCCCCACAGTTTGGAGCGGGTGAGGGGACAGGCTGTCCCGGGACGGGAACCTGAGCACTGCCGGCTGGGCTGGCCGTCCCCACCTTGGTCACCAGTTGGGCTTCCCCATTCTGGCCAGTGACTGACTGGACACTGCGGACACGTTGTGACCCGACTCCATCGGGATCCGGGCCCACCGGGTCGGCTCTGCCGCGCTCCGGGAACGGTGGGCCGGGAGCCAGCCCAGAGTCGCGTCCCGGGACTCAGCCTCCCCGCTTCCCTGGGGAAAATACGGACATGTGGTCATGTTTACGGTGTGCAAGATATTAGACGGGCTGGTGTGTCCTCCCAGCTGTAGGCTGACCGTGAAACGCTGGTGTTCAATCCCCGCCCCGCTATGCTACAGTTCCTCCGCTCCATGAGGAAACTTGCTCTGGCTCCGAGGCCCCTTGCTCTGGACTTCACACCTTCTGAGGACCGATCCTGGAGCTCCCAACCAACCCAAACTTCCCTGAAGTAAATAAGAATAAGAGGGTTTTCGGTTTTGGTCCTCCGAGCGTTTTCGCAAGTTAGGACTACGCCAAGGAACGGAGAAATGTGAAGGTCGTTCCCTCCGGCTGCCCACTGCCTGCTAAGGACGGGCTTGAGGGCAGAGGCGCTCCCGGCAGCCCTCGCAGCTCTCGAAGGCTGTGCCTTGTTTCAATGTTTACTTGCCGTACTGCAAGTGTCACCAGAATGCAACTTTAGTGCTTTGTGGTTAATATTTTTCGCCCGAGGTCTATCACTGGCATTAATTGTCCCAATAAATTGAGATATAGTGTGCATAATGCAATGTAACAATATGGTTATATTCCACGTGTATGACTTAATTAAGCTATTTGCAGCCTGATGCTGCAAGTCAACGGGTGTGCAAGTGGATTAACAATGTACTGTTCTCGTATCCTCAGGATGGTGCATAATTACTTTACTGGTGGTACATATCAATTTTTGATGATTGCGGAACACATGCTCACTTTACCAACAAGCGCTTTAATAACTCTCCGTTGTGTTTTTAAAAAGCGTTGTTTGGAAATATTTGGAAGCCTCTGCAAATATGTTCGAGGTTCGTGGCGCGAGGTTTGGACCCGACCTCTGACGGAGTGCAGAGGTTGTGAGGCAGCGCCCAACCGCGCTGCCCGCTCCCGAGGCCGGGAGAGGAGCGGGGCTGGGCCGGCCGTCGAGGCCCTCGGCAGGTCCCTGGGGACGGGGGCGTGTGGAGAGGCGGGGGTAGCGTGCCCCAACACATGCTCCTGACATTTGCCAGCGGAGTAATGAAATTAGGAAACTCGATTACAGGGCGGCGGCGAGGCTGGGGAGCCCCGGGTCTTTGTTCCCGCGAACACGGCGCCAGGGTCCGGCCGGTGGGATTTAGCGTGTGCCTCTCCAGGCAGAGGTGGAGGGGGACGAGTGCCGACCTTTCTGGGAACAGCTTAATTTCTGCAGCCGAATGGCGTTGGGGAGACAGGAACCATCGATGGGAGCGAGTTCCCTGCGCCACGCCGAGCGCGGCCAGGCTGCCCGCCCGGCCGGGCACCGCCGCCGGCCCAGCGCTCTGCGGCACCGGGCGCAGCCCTGCCGACCCCGAGAAAAGAACAGACAACTTGCTAAGAGCTGCCGCATGACACTGGCACGCTCCGGCGTCGCTCGGAGCCCGACAGGGGTGGCCTCGAGGGGTCGGGCTGGGTGCGCCTGTCTGCGGGCTGGGCTCGGGCTCCGGCGTAACCAAAGGCAGATGGGTTCTTTGGCTTGGGAGGGCGTTTAGCAACTCCCGGCCGCCGGGGCTGGTCCGAGAGTGGGCTGCCAGCCCTGCCGGGGTGGCGAGCAGCCCGTGGCGCCGGGCGAGGACAGCAGCGCGGCCTGCGCCGGCCCCGGCTCCCTGCTCCGCGCCCAGGCGTGGTGTCGCTGCTGCTCCAGAGGAAGAAGACGGTTTGTTCTTGTACCTGAAGCAGGTGATGTTTATGCAGAGACATCTGAATGACAGCAGGAGTGAAGGACAAATCTAATAAAGCCTAATAAACCGTGAGAGTCTAAATGTCATTAAACTTACAAAGATGAGAATCCAAATCACCAAAAAGGTAAATGTCTTCATTAGCCTGATCTCTGAAGACTGTCGAACATTTCATTAATTTATAATTTATGATTGTTTGACAAATATTGAAAAGTATGTAAATATGAGGGGGATAATGTCTTTTCTGCGGGAGATAAGGAAATGACCCAAACTGTACGTGCCTGCTAGATTACACACGAGGTTCCATCTATCTGTTATCAAACTGTGCTTTCCCTTTATACAACATATTGTGCAACTGACAAGTGAAATAGTGCAGATAAACCAATGGTTTAAAACGTAATAAAGACAACAGCCATTTGCATTTTTTACATTTTATTACAAAGGTAATTTACTATGACACATTTCTGAATGTAATTTATGAAAACATTTTAAGGCAATTATATAATGTATACAGCACTCGGAGACACAGAAAGTCAGATAAATAATAATCTTATGGATCTTCAGAGACTTTCTATAACGCTGAAAATATAGACTTCTGCAGGAACAGCAGTAAAACATAAAATCATAGAAATAAAATGCAGAATGATGTAATAAAGAGGAAATGGGTGTACTTCGAACTGGAATTGCAACATTAGATATTCAAGGAAACAATTTCATCTATTCCAAAGAACTAGATAATCTCAGACTATTATTTTTTTTTCCTTCCTCTGCGTTGTGAGATAGGCTTCTAAAAGAAAAGAGGATTTCTGAGTAAAACGTCTTGCGCCCCAGTCCTCTTTGGTGGACCAAGAAGTGGACGTTGCAGTGGGGACCCCGGGGAGGCAGGGACCGGCCTCCCTTTGCTCTCCTGTGACAAAGGCGAATTGCGAGTTTATTATCACCTCTCTTCTCGGAGAGAGAGAGAGGGCAGCAGGCGCTGTTCGGCGTGGGCAGAGGAGGCTGCCCGGGGCCGGGGGTGCGGGCAGGGCCGGGCAGTGCCGCCCGCTGCCCGCCCTCTCCACATCCCACCGGCTGCGCCCGGGGAAGGTTTCCACCGCCCTCCCGCTTCTCTGCACAGCGAACACTTGCTCATGCCCCAGTGCAGTCCACGGCGAGGTGGCCACTGTTTTGGTGGGCGAGGGGCACAGGGTGGCCGCCCGCATGGGGTCCTGTGCCACCTCCGCCCGCGGCCCCGGCTCTCCGCGGCTGGCACAGGAGCTCTTCGGTGCTTACCGTGAGAGCAGGGAGATGCCCAGAAGATGGGAGAGGGCAGCATCTCCCGATAAATGTCTCCATGTGCCTCCAAGGTATTTGCACTCGGAGGGTCAGCAACCCATCGCGTGCAACTGCCTTGAGTTTGGGTTTTGTGTTTGAGCGGTCTTTTTTTTTTCCCCAAAGCCACCCAGTAGACAATAAGCCACGGAACAGAGTTTCCTAAAAGCCCCGCATTTCCCAGAATGGGCTCTGTGTCTTTGTCTTTACATAAAACAGTGCCCGTTGGCCAAATGTGCCTGTAACGAGCTTGTAAAACAAACCAGAAATCTCAGCTCGTCCTCGAGACTAAAACCAAGTCGCTTTATTCCCAAATCTTGCAAATATGTTAGGAGTCTTAGAAGTGGGACTAAAAAGCCTCCTAGCAGAGCTGCTTACCTGCTGTGAGCCTCACTGCCACAGAGCCTTTCACCAGACATATTAAATCTCTTACCCTAAGAAAACAGGCACTTGTCACAATTGAAACTCAACGTACCGGGGCAGCGGGATGTAAGAGTTTAGGGAACTCTATATTTCCCCCGGGGCCCTCCCGAGCGGATGTCCTAACACACCTCTGCAAGAGGCCTGCAGGGTCTGTCCAACATTCCTGAGGGCCACGTCCAGAGAGCGTTCCAGAGAGGTGGCTCTCGACGTCCTCCCCGTGCACAGCCAGCACCTCGCACCTGGACTGGCACTCAGTTGTCTATGGAGAGAAAGAGGTTTTGAGGAGATGGCAGGTGACTTCTCCCCCAGAACCCCGTTTGTTACGCTCTCCCTCTCCATCGGATGTCCCGGCTGTCTCCCCCGACGGCAGACCCCGCTGCCTGCCCCAAACTGGGGTTGTAGGGCACGGCCGGCGGCCGCGCTGCCCGGCCTTGGGAATCGCAGCCACGGCGCACCAGCAGCCGGGCCGGGGGGCCGCAGCTCTCCTCTCCCCGCCCTTCGGCAGCACGCTGTCATTCTTTCCCATCTCTGAAGTATGTGTTTTATTACAAATTGTTTCATTTGATGAGCAACATTCCCACCGCCCTGAGCAGAGTCTAAGTGGAAAAAGGTTTACTTGGCATTGCGAAACAGTTTCAATGATAATAGTTTAAAAAAAAATAGTCAACTACGCACACACAAGAATATCTAGATGTCGCCAGACGTGCTGAGCTGGCTTCCACCGGCCTGGGCTGCAAGGTTTTCCACGCAAACTAGCCCTCATCTCTTTTTTTATGTTTTTTTTTCCTGATGGAGACAAGGAACTAGAGGTCTCCTGTCCAACCATCTCACAGCTAGGGCAGGACCTCCCCGTCCAGTCCTCAGTCCTCACACGGCTGTTTCTGACCATCTTGGATAAAGACTGGCAATTGTTCAAAACTGGCAAAACGTCACGTCTCGTGTAGTTTAAGTTCAATATGTGCCAGGCGACGGAAGGACACGGGCAACCGTTTTTTGTTCAGATTTTTTTTTTTTTTTTTATGTTTTTTTTTTTTTTTTTTTTTTTTTAGGGCGTAAATGATTTCTTACAACACTCGCGGGTTTGTAGCTTACAACGAAAGGAGGAAAAAAGGCAGAGACGGCCGGAGGCTGGGCTGAGAGAAGCCCACCGATCCCTGAGTCATAAAAGCGTACCATGAAAGGGCTTTATTGTCTCTGGTTAAGCAGTTCATAAGTGACCCCGTTTATTTCTGAATAGCCATGTTTTGATGACTTATAGTATATGCAAAAACAAACTTTCCCGCGGTGTTTTTTTTCTCCGTCATGCTTTTCTTTTCAAACAGCCAGATGATTTTAAAAAGAAAAACACCCAGAAATGATAAATCGCGTCGCATAGCTAATGGCTGGAGGGCGCGTTTACCAATTCATAATCATTTATTCTTGGTGATGTATGACCCTTACTCTTAAATCTCAAAAGCTTCTATTTGAAGGTGTAAATAGCTTTTTCCCCCCTTGCAGTAAACCTTACTGCATTAGCAGTGATTGATCTCCTGTACAATTCGTCCCAGAGTGCTATTTTAGAGGGGGAACACTGGCTTTTGGAGATTAACTGGGGAGTCTGTTACATATTAATGAACCTAGGAGATATACTAACGTTTTGGTAATTTAGTTATTTGTGTCTATAGCTTTCGCCGTTATTTTCTCTTAGACCCCCGCGGTTGTTATACATCGAATTAAAAAGTGGTCCTTCAGCATCATTTTTTCAGTGGCAACTAAATGCCATTTAATGTGAAAAACAAATGTTGACTTGTCTCTTGAAGGAAGTGTGTTTCTTGGCAAGACATCAAAGTGTTTTAAACTGTATTAGGAGGGTTTGTTGGTTTTCTTACCCGGAGCCTACGGTAATGTAAGGAAACGGCCTCTCGGTGGAAGCACCCGTCGGAGGGGGGAGCGGGCGCTGCGCAGTGCTGCACATAGGTGCACGCTCGAGAGGCGGCTTTAGCTGCAGCAGGAATGAACAGGCACCTCTTCGCTGGGATTACAGCCTTGATTAACGTGCTAATGAATAGGGATGTTAAAGAGCCGTCCGGAAACCCGTCTGTGAGAAGGAGGAGTGAGAAACTCCTAGGTTGGGCTTAGCCTGCAGAGAGAGCAACTTCACTAAAATGCCATTAACCTACTGCTCCTTAGCAGACACTCGGGCAAAGCACCTCGGAGATGTCTGAGAAAGGGCTGAGGTGGAAGCAGGGGGTGGAATCCCTGCTGGGCTCTCGCCTCTGCCCCCGCAGCTGATGCGGGCTGCGGAGCGGGCAGGGCAGCCTGGAGCCACCGGGCCGGGCACCGCGCACTCGGCGTCGGGGCAGCCGCCGCCCCACTCCTCGGAGGAAAAATGGTGTCGGGGAGATGGCGGGGTGGGGGAGAAAGGAGCCCAGCGGTTTTTTTCAGCTGTTCCGCTCCCTATTAACTTTGACATCTTTGTCGGATTTATAAATTAGAGTTCATTATCCTCGAAGGTCGTTAAAGTAGGCAGCTCAGCTAAGAATTAATGCGTGCAAACGCGCTCGCTACAGCTGGCTTCGCCCTGAGCTGTCTGGTGGGCTCAGGAAGTTGGCGAAGGCTTCAGTCACTCCAGTGGTCAAAGAGAGATACCGGTCCCTTCTGCCCTCCTCCTCGCCATTTATCGTCGGTGGAAGGTTGAAACGCAGCTGCCCATCATCCTGGAGAGAGCAACAAGCACATCGCCAAGGCAAATGGACCTGCCCTTATTTTTGAAGGAAACAAACATGTTTCTCCCCCCGCGTCCTGTCCCAAAGTTAAACGTTTGTTTAGGACAAACTCGAGAAGTAACAGTCTTTGCGAGAACTTTGTTTTCCCCTTCTCGTTGTGAATAACAAAGTGGTCATAGGCTACTCGGCCAGTTGGCGAGGAGAGAACTTTTGTTTTCTGGGGCGATTTATGTTCTTTATAAATATGTGGTTTGGAAAATAAAAAGAGACTTGAAAACGTTGTTACAATGAAAAAGGACAAATTAGAAGACATTTTCTGTGATCAAAGGAGGAAGAGAAAGCGAGTAGGGGTATTCAAAAAGCTTGACTTATTCACACAACTCCTTTGGAGCCCAGGGGCAACAAGCGTGTCTTACATTGAAAAGGCGGCTCTATTCAGAGTGCAGGTGCGAAGTGGTGTGGCACATTCTGCCACATTATGTAAAGGTTGTTGGAGATTAGTGTTCAGACTTAATAACTAAAGCGCTTGATTTACATTGGAAAAAAGCCCCCTCATCCGTGAAAGCAAAATAATTTAACGCGTGATCATTTCGAGTGCTTCTGATATCCTAATACTTGCATTGTTCTCGGCCAAGTACTAGAGGAGCGCGGATTGATGCTTTTGGGAACCTATCATTTACAGCCACTGAACTCTGCTCAGAACTGGAGGTCTGGAGGGGAGATAAAAGAGGAGCACAAGAGAAAAGTTTCGCATTAGGGGAAAAAAAAAAGCGGGGGGAGAAAAAAAAAGAGAGAGAGAACAATATAAACGTGACAGTTCTCCTCCTCCCCGCAGAGGACTCCATGCCTCCTGTCCAGTGCCAGGGCGAAGCAGCATCCAGGTTTACGGAGACGAAAATTGGGCTCAGGTCTCAGGCTCTCTCCTACTCCGCCTTCCCCCGTCGGAGCAGAATTACTTACCTTACTAATTATTCATATTTATGTAAATGTCATTAGTTAATGTAACTTTCTATAAAAAGATAATCAGGCGAGATCGGAGCATAGGTATTACCTTAAGTGCATTGGCTCTGGTTGTTTCATTCATATGTTAATACACGTGATGCAGTCGTGCCAGGCGTGGGGAGGGTGGAGAGGAGGGGAGAGGAGAAAAGCAAGGGAAAGAAATTAAATAATAATAACAAAGCCCTACAAAGGCTTTAACTTTGCATCGCGGGACCAAGGAACACGACGCCTTCCGACGGGCTGAACAAAGGGGAACCCCGCGCCGTCCCAGCCGTGGCGGCTGTCCGGGCATTCCGGCAACTTTGGGTGGCTTTTTTGTTTGTTTGTGTCCCCTCCTCTCCTGAAGGAGAATTTTATGCTTCGAGCCATTTCGATCTACCCAAATCCTCGTGCCAAGCCGAGTGCCTCAATTCCCGAACGACCCGAATTAAAGTATCTTTGTACGGGATACGCACCAATTAAAATTGCAATACCTTTTTGCATCTCACTCTTTAGTGTAAGCATTTTAGGGCCATTTCCATAAATTCTCCGCGAGAATAAAGGCTATAATGGGAACAAGGTGAGAAAGCTGTTAACCATTGTTTCAGCAAGAAAAGGTCGTAAGTCAGGCAATTGGTGTCTGACCTGTCAGGATAAGGTATAAAGGCTTTATTCATGCAGTCGCTCACGATTTTCTCAGCTCTCACAAAAGTGTTTTTATGATTCTGTTTTCTTACCTCGTTCCTTAATTAAAAAGCTGAATGATTAGAATAGCACCTGCATAATGTCTGAACGACGCCTGCATACTAATTTGCGAGTCTTTACATCTAGTAATTATAACATAAAATCAGAGATTGAATAAAACAGAAGGATTTTGCCCCTAAAGCCCCGCTAATCCTCTTTTAAAAGAGTCTGCTGAAATAATTCAGAACAGTTTCCGGAAGTTGGATTACCGACTCTTTTTTGACTATTTACAATGAAATGATATTTCACACTTAAAGGACTCTCTGTATTTCTACAACAGGTTTTTTAAGGTGGCCTGCTTTCTAGACAATAACAATCCAGTGATTCCTTTCTTTTCCTACCCGTTTTTTCCCTTCTTCCTCCCAGCAAGATCTTCATCTTTATCAAGTATATGCGAGGATTAATGTGTCCTCAGGTAGGGATAACAAAACCTCCCCCCTTGAAACCTCGCTTTGACTCCCCACTCCGGGACTGCCCGTGACGAGGGAAGAGGGAGGGCTGCGGGCGGGCAGCTCGCTTGTGCCCGAGTTCAGACGCACCCTGTTTCCCGGCCGCTCGCGGGAGCAGGCGGTGGAGCAGGGAGCTCACATAGCTTCACTCTTGCCCCCACCCAGGGCAGAGGATAATTTAAGCCAGCAGACACTAGTCGAAAGTGGAAGATTTATCTTTTTGTGTGTGTGTCTTCCCGAAACAGTTGGAGGGATGATGGGGGAGTGGTGGTGTCCGCTCGTTTGTCTGATTTTCAGGGCGTGCTGTAGCAGGTATCCTCAGGGGCAGCAGCGAGGCAGGGGAGCCAAGGGGGGCAAGAGGGAGCTGCTGGCCGCTGGCAGCGCCGTCCCGGGGGCCTCCCCCAGCCCGGGCGGGCGGCGCAGCCCCGCAGGGCTCAGCCCGGCTCCCGCTGCCGGGGGTCAGCCCGGCCCCCCGGGGTGGCTTCCCCGGTCCAGGCAACCCGCAATGACCCGGAGGCGGGTTTTGCGGCAGTACGGAGCCGATCCTCTGGGTAACATTGACTGAGGGGTAAGAAAAAATCTGCCGATCTGTTAGAGCGTCCTATTTATTTTAGGAAAAAGGTTTCCTTGTAGACCGGCGAGCTCCAGCCCGGCCATGAGGTTGGCTGCCTCATGACGAAGAAAACGAAGTTGATGCACGGATTTTGAAACGCTGGAGCTGCTGCCCGCACCCTCTGCAGATCCACGGCGTCTCGGCGCCTGATCCAAAGGAGCCAGCGTGGTCCTGGCGTCGGAGCGGGGTGGATCCAAATGGAGAAGAAGTTAAGACTAAAGTCAGCCTCACGGGAAAGTTGCAGAGGTTTCTCTGAGATGTTACCATCATTAAGAACACCTTAGTCTGTTGTGACATTTCTTTGTAACTGTTAAAGAGTTGGTTTTGCGGTGACTTTTGTCCTTCCCCCGCCTTCTCCTCCTATAGTGTAAGCCTGCAAAAAACCTAAATCATCTATGAGAAAATTGAGTCAACGTGTCATTCAGTATTAAAAATCTAGGGGCTTTAACTAAAAGCTTTAATTGCTATCCCGGTCCCATTATAACCAAGGGAACGACATACTCTGTTGGAAACTCAGAAATGTTACATATCGCTTGAGTTGCCCTTGTTTGTTTACTGTAGCTTACTTTCATTTATATCCCAGGAATATTATTTCACTAGGCGACACAGGAAAATACAAAGGGTGTAAATAAACTAACATATGGCCCAGAGGTTTTAGAGAAGCTGGAGCCGCTTAGCAAGTCATGTGGGTGATACTGGGAATCCGTCTTCTGTCCTTCCCCCGCTCCCTCATAACCTCCTTCTCCCTTCATATTCCTTCTACCTTCTCACGATAAGTCACGTTTGTGTCGCGACCGCCTTTGGGGCACCAGATAGTTTTTCCTTCGGACTGCAAAAATCTGGGCGGCGCAGGGGTGGGGAGGGATGGACGCAGGTCCGTGTGCCCGTGCCTCTACGTGCAGCGGAGAAAACCCGTTGACATAACAAATGTGCGTGGGGATGTGTGTGCACACGCACTCCGGCCCCGGACGCGGTCGCGCCCGGCTGGGGGGCCCGGGCCCGGGAAGGGGCGCCGGACAGAGCCGGGCCGTTCCGGGCTGCGCGGCCTTTGGAGCGGGCGGCTGGCGGGGCGCCGGGCGGGGTCGAGCAATCTGGCACCCGCGGAGACACTTGACAACCTTTTTCTGTTCTTGTTGTTTTCAATCGTAATCAGTTTCAGGATTTCTCTCCCAAAAAGCCTCCGTCCGGGAGGTGCAGAGTGTTTAACCGCACGCTGCACCTCCTTCCCCTCCGCTTCTCCCGGTAAGGTGGCGGAAACGGCTCTCGGTTACTGATTCATATTTCTAATCTTCCTTTCCTGAACATACAATGAGCTATTGTTAAATGAATGGTCTTTAATTAATGCACTTGCACAATGCAGGGCCTTGCATGGGGATCGATGATAGGAAGCAACAGGGGATGGTTCCCTCCAAAATGGTTTGTCAGCATTGAGAAAGAAAAGGCAATGTCTATAAAAGGACCACTAATAATGCCCACACGTCTCTCACCATGTTGTCTGAGGGGACATTCCTTCCCTTGTTGACAGTCAAGTGTAATAAGTACATGTCTTCGCTCAATCATTATAGACCATAGAATTGTATTCTTTAATTAGCATGTACTGTTAGCCCTCCTTTCCTTTATGGGCCAGTTTTTGTCTTTTACCAGCAAAAATGTTTTCCTTCATTTCTTTTTCTTGAATTCTAATATTTATCGAATTATTTTCTTTCTTTCTCTCTCTCCCTTCATGTAGTCAAATGTATTTTCTATTGACAATATTCCTGGCAGCTAAAGCCAACTTTTTGTCATCTCTCTGTGTTAGGCAACTTGTTTCAAGTTTTCCTTTTCTAAAGGCGACGAAGGCAGCGCATGCGCACGGCGCCCGCCGGGGTCGGGCCGCGGTGTGCCCGGGGCTGCCGGTCCCTCCGAGCAGCGGAGCTGGCGTTTGCCGTGCCAGGGGAGCTCTGGGCAGGTTCGGCAGCTGCGAAACCCTGGAGCGTGTTAGCATCGATCAGGAGAACGCGCAGGGCAAAGAAGACTTGCTTTCAGATTACTGTAGCTGGCGAAAGAATTCCCTCTCTTAAAAAAGAAATAAAATGCCATAAATCCGCCTACGAACCTTATAAAAAGGTTTTATTTCGCTGTGACTGGGATCCATTCTGGAGGGGAGGGGGGTCGAAATTCTTCAAAAGGACACTTGCATCCTGCGAAACCATAACCCTTTGGGCGGAGGGGAGCAGCAGCCTCTGGGGCGGCCCTCGCTGAAAACTCACGCCAATCCCCCGAGTGTTGGTGCCCAACATCGCAGTGTTAGTGTTCCCAGAGGGGCACAGTGCCCGCGAGGAGCCAGGGTGCCACTGCGGAGTAACCGGGACACGCAGCCAGCCCCAGAGGGACAGGGCTCCACCTGGGTGACACCGGGCTCTGTTGCCGCACCCTGCACCTTGGCCGATGCTTAAAGTAGGATTGGTTTGAAGTCTGCGATCTGAAAACTGTTGTCGCAGAAATGAAGTCAAAGAAGAGGTTTGTTTTGTTCTGTTCTTTTAATGGAAATGCCAACCTAAAACGATTAACATTAAAAAAGGTTAAAGACCAACAAAAAACCCACTCATTAATATTTGATTGTACACCACATTAATAGTACACAGGTTTGGGTAATTTTTTTCAACTAGTATAAAAACCAACAGAAAGAGAAGGTTGATTACACAGTGTTTTAGGAATGGCTCGGTATCATCAGTACAAACACGTATTTTAAAAGTGCACATTTGTAAAAATAACCATAGAAATTAAATGCTTATAAATATTTATTGTAAAAAAAAATCCAAGTATTAAAAATAAATAGTATGTTCAAGGACACAACAGAACATTCTTTCATTGCCAAACATGTGATAAAGAAAAATAAGGGATATAAGAAGTCTGGAAAAAGATACAGCATACCAACATTGTAAATGTTTTTCTGCAAGCTACATTTTTCAGAGGCTTCTTCTCTGTACAGTTCACGAAGAATGTGCTAGATTTTCCCCATTAATATGACAAGACCAAAAAAAAAAAAAAATAGTAATACCCACTCCACTCTAATTTGACTCTGTCTTTACCCAGAAAAGGTCCCATTAAATTAATGGTTTGACTTAGAATGGCAGGATTGGGATCAGATAATTCTTTAACAACTAAAACAGAAGTACACTGATGAATTACAGCTCCAAGGAGTTCATATTCCGAACAGGGCATTGCATGATATCCAACGAGAAACTACTAAATAAAACTTGATCAGGGAATCATTCCAGTACAACACCATTATGTTTATAAAATGAAGATACAAAAGGGATGCAGTTCTACTATCCTTACACGTACAGACAATAAAACATGAGAGCATATGGAAGCCATCACTTTGAATGCGTTAACAACTTTGATACATTGCAGTATATACATGCTTGATAGGTATTCGGACTGTTAAATGATCAAAGACTTTACTCTATGTCTACGCTCTTACTTTCACTCTACTGGAGAGAAAACATTTGTTTGTCACAAAGTGGTGTTAATGAAACCCAACGTTTCTGCCTTCGCCCAAGAGTCGCATTCCGTGCAGAGTGTGTGTAGGAATAATTTATTAGAAGGAAAAGTTTGGAGGATGAAATGCAAAAACAATGGACATAATTTCAACTTTGGAACTGTAAGGTCATACAGGCATCTATGGACATCTGTACACAGTCAAAGTTTCACGCAGACACAGCCACATATATCCAGATGTATGTCTATACACAAGACTCGATAGTTTGGTATTTTCTGCACCCTCTGGGCCCCTAAAGTTATCTTTAAAAGTTTGATTTTATCTCTTTAGAAACGGTTTAAAGCTAACGGGCAGGGTGAGTTTGACAGAGAGGAGAACAAATCGCTGACAAAGAACCTTTTACGTTTCATCAGCGTTGTTAAGACGACGAGCAGGAATTTCTCAGATAATAACTCCCACTTCAAAGATTTCTCAGCTCAATAGAAATTGGACCATCCTTTTTATTCAACCACAAGGGCTGGCACTAAAGACGACTCAACTGTTTGAATTTTTTCCCCCGTGTTTATTTTTCCCCTATTCACTAGGGTACTTGGATAAAATAAACAACAAGACAATTACTGGAACATGGACTTCTAACTTTCCCGGGCCCATGGCCCAGCGCCCATGGCCCCGGCCATGCGGGTGTCAAGTTCTCCCGCACCACGGAGCCTCCGCTCGCTGCCCCGCAGCGACAGCGGGAGCGGCTGGAGCGAGAAGGGGGTACGGCCATCTCCCCCCGGAGCTCACCCCGCTTTCCAGGTCCTGGGGGACTTCCATCGGGACACCTACTTCCTGAGACACAGGCATCCCAAGGAGGGGGATCCTCCAGTCCCCATCCTATCTTCCCCTCCCACGTTTGGTGGGGAGGAAGGGAAGCAATCTTCCGGCTTTGTGTGCTAGGAGCTGGTCAGAAAGGCCGGCGACAGCGGGCGGGAGCTCCCGCCGAGCTTGGGGGGTTGGCAGTCCCTTACTTTGGGGAGAAGGAGAGCGGGGCTACAGCGTCGGAACGGAGCCCGCCTCGGGGGGGAGCGAAGCCCAGCAAAACCCAGCTCCGCCGAAGTGCATTAGGTGGAGGAAGTCTATCTCTAGCGGGGAGCAGATTGAGTGTATTAAGCTAGCATGAAACCAAAGGTCAGTGCAAATGTATCTTAATAGACTGTCTCAAATGGAGTGTGCCTCCTTTGAAGGCCGCTTGCTATTGCTCCCCTCATTACCATAGCGATCCTAACGTGGCATGCTGATGCACCATAAAACTCACACTTTCAACCCCAAAATCAGGCCCTTTGAACAACCCGAGCTTGATTAGACCTTTCTCCTTTTCTTTCCCCCCTTAAAAACCATTTCCTTGCCTTTAGAAATTCGCCCTCAAATCCCAAATGCATTCTCTGATCCTGGCAGAAAGCAGAAACAAAAGTGAGCTGAGGCGACGGTTCAAGCGGGCCTTTTCTTCCTGACAGTCTTATCCATTTTTATTATGGTCTGGAACAAGTGCCCTGTTCGCGTGGGTTTTGTTTACCGGAAATTAAATGAAAATGATTTAGTTCGCGTCAAACAAAAATATATACTTGTATACACAAGAAAAAGGGCCTGTTAGACGTAAATATTATGTCCTTAATGAAAAGACTGGACGGGCTCCAGACTTCGCCTTTCACTATTTAAGTATGACTTGCCTATTGCCATAGAAATCCTAACTTACCATGAAGATTCACCGTTGTGAAGAAATACTTCTTTGTGCGAGCTTGCTTTGATGTCTAAGGCATAAGATTCAGGCTTTCAGCTGCGTCTGTCTAGATTACCTTGAGAGCAACGGGGTAGACATCTGTAACAAGCAAATGAAAAATTAAAGGTGATTAGCTTGCACATCCAAATACTTCTGTAAATAGAGAAATAAAGAAATAAACAGATCTCAGGACATGATGGAAACATCTTCCCTACCCACATCTGGCCTCTGCACTTTTCGATTTCCACGACACAAGTTTCAGGGGCTGGAGAGGGGCATAACTCTCCCCTGTTTAGATTCCTCTTTCACACATTGCTCTCACCTAGCTGATTCCCCAAGCGTATTCCCCTTAGCGACATACTGTTGTCACTATCCGTGGTGTTTAAATATAAAAGTTGTAGAGTTTGGGCGAATGAAGAAAGGAACGCCGACTTGGTGCTTTGGGAGAAAAATACGGGTGTATAAGTAAGGAAAGCACTGGGCATTGGGGTGTTTTCAGTCACTGACCAGCTATTTATTTTCCTGTAGCTTTTATATTTCTCGGTATCAACATACACGTGTGTATGTGCGTGCGTGTACAGTTGTACAGAAACAGTAACCCCAGTCACCCGGGTGCAGAGGTGATCTATCAAACACCAGAGGATGAGGTTACAGCAGCCTTCTGTCTGCTCTCCACAAGCCATAGAAGCCCTTTCCAGCAGCCTATGCTATTTATTTGCCTATATTATCTGGTATTCTTAAACATCATTAAAGTAATTAAAACGGCACCATTCGGTAGTTTCAAGCTACCCCAGTGGAGAGGTTTGTTTATTTATTTTGGGGGTTGTTTATTTTTTACCCCCCTCTCTTCTTTCTCTGAACCAGTGCAATGAACCCTGTAGGTTTGAGGCTCTGGGACAGCATAGAGATGCTGAAGCCGCGTTGTGGGAGCAGTTCATTTCTCCTCGGGGCTGTTCGCAGGGCAGAGCCGTGGAGCAGCGGCCCCAGGTCCCCACGCTGCCGGGGGCTGCCCGGCCCCCGCCCTGGCAGTGACGTCAGAGGATGGTTCCCCCCCACCCCGTCAGAACCGCCCGCCCCCCACCCCTGGAGCTTCAGCGCCCACGGTTCAACAGGAGCCGCGCTCTGGGTGGGGATGGGCATGTTTAGGTATTAGAAGTCATTACCAGTGGGAGCTAAAATGGACAGTCAATCATCGCACCCCCCTGGGCCTTTCTTTATTAGCGAC